>JAJPUD010004767.1:0-180686 GCA_023553655.1 Myrmecobius fasciatus | reverse complement strand
AGCAGCAGCAGCAGCAGCAGCAGCAGCAGCAGCAGCAGCAGCAGCAGGGATTTCAATTTGCCTTGGGGCAGTTTGACACGTTGACTTCTGGTCTGGGGCTGATCTGGCTAGATCCTCACTAGGACCACACTTTCAGCTGCTCTCAATCCACCCTTCATCAAAGTTAGACCTGCCAAAGCACCTGCTCGCAAGCAGAGCAAAGTGGGCCAAGGGTCTCCTAGGGACTTCCTGGCAGCCTAAAATCTCTGGTCCGTCCCATCCCCGGACTTGCACCCCGGCTGTACACTGGCGCCTGAGGAGCCAGGAGCTGCTCAATCCCCTGCCCGTCTAAAACTGACCTCAGAAGTTCTTTCAAAGTAGATTGTTGATAGAAGTGCATTGTAATCCAAGTGTTTTGTGAAGCCCTCACTCCAGAACCAGTTCAGAGGCTCAGTTTGTCAGTGTCTGAGGGAAGGTCACAGGAGCTTACAGAGAACACTGTCTCCAGTTCGCCATCTTCTGCCACAAACATTTTTACAAATGCAGGGCCCTTTCCCTCCTTTAGGACCTCTTTGAGATATAACCCCCATTGCAACACTGCTGGGTCAAAGAATATGCATGGTTTGATAACTTTCTTTTTTTTTATTAAAGGTTTTTATTTCCATAAAATATGTATGGGTAGTTCCTCAACATTGATACTTACAAAGATTTCCGTTACAAATTTTCCCCATAGTCCCCTCCCTTCCCCTAGATGGCAGGAAGTCTACTACATGCTAATTATATTAAAATACTTGACAAGTCAATTATATGTATAAATATTTCCATACTTATCTCACTGTGCAAGATCAATCGTACCTATGTGAACAAAAAATATTGAGAAAGGAAACCCAATGCAAACAAATATCAATAGAGACTATGAAAATGTTATGTTGTCGTCCACATTTCATATCCCTCTCTCTGGGTGCATATGGTCTTCTTCAGTGAACAATTGGAACTGCTTTGAGATATTTCATTGTTGAAGAGAGCCATGTCCATCAGAATTGATCATCATATAATATTGTTGTTGCTGTGTATAATGATCTCCTGGTTCTGCTCGTTTCACTCAGCATCAGTTCATGCAAGTCTCTCCAGGAATCTCTGAAATCATCCTGTTGGTAATTTCTTACAGAGCAATAATATTCCATGACATTCATATACCATAATTTTTCAGCCACTCTCCAATTGATGGGCATCCATTAAGTTTCCAGTTTCTAGACACTAAAAAAAGCCTGCCACAAACATTGTTGCACATGTAGGTCCCTTTCCCTCCTCTAAGATCTCTTTGGGATATATGCCCAATAGAAACAATGCTGGGTCAAAGGATATGCACAGTTTGACAACTTTTTGAGCATAACTCCAAATTGCTCTCCAGAATGGTTGGATCTGTTCACAGTTCCACCAAGAATGTATTAATGTTGCAGCTTTCCCACATCCCCTCCAACATTCATCATTATCTCTTCCTGTCATCTTAGCCAATCTGACAGGTGTGTAGTGGTACCTCAGAGTTGTCTTAATTTGCATTTCTCTGATCAATAGTGATTTGGAGCACCTTTTCATATGACTAGAAATGATTTTAATTTCATCATCTGAAAATTGTCTGTTCATGTCCCTTGACCACTTATCTATTGAAGAGTGGCTTATATTCTTATAAATATGAAACAGTTTTCTATATATTCTAGAAATGAGGCCTTTATCCAAATTCTTAAATGTAAAGATGATTTCCCAATTTGATGCTTCCTTCCTAATCTTCTCTGCATTAGTTTTATTTGTACAGAAACTTTTGAACTTAACATAATCAAAATTATCTATCTTGTGTTCAATTAAGAATTCCAGATCTTCTTTGGACATAAATTTATTTCATCTCCACAGGTCTGAGAGGTAAACTACCCTATGTTCCTCTAATTTGCTTACAATGTCACTCTTTATATCTAGATCATGAACCCCTTTAGATCTTATCTTGGTATGTGGTGTTAGGTGTGGGCCAAGCCCTAATTTCTTCCACACTAGTTTCCAATTTTCCCAGCAGTTTTTGCTGAATAGTGAGGACTTATCCCAAAAGCTGGTGTCTTTGGGCTTCTCAAACACTAAATTCCTAAGGTATTGCCTATTTTGTCCTGATATCCTATCCTATGCTACTGATAGACTGCTCTATTTCTCAGCCAGTACCAAATGGTTTTGATGACAGCTGCTTTATAATATAGTTTTAGATCTGTTATAGCAAAGCCACCTTCATCTGCCTTTTTTTTTTCATTAATTCCCTTGAAATTCTTGACCTTTTGTTCTTCCAAATGAACGTTGCTACTATTTTTTCTAAATCTGTAAAATAATGTCTTGGGAGTTTGATTGGCATGGCACTAAATAAGTAGATTATTTTGGATAGTATTGCCATTTGTATTATATTCGCTCTGCCTACCCATGAGCACTTAATGTTTTTTCCAATTGATTAGGTCTGATTTTATTTGTGTGGAAAGTGTTTTGTAGTTTCCCCATCTAGTTTCCTTTTTCATATTATCAAAGTAATATCTAGTTAATTATACCCCAAAACTTTAAGTATCCCCTTAGTATAAATAAAGTTCTCAAGAGTCCTTTCCTTTTTACCTTTTTATGCTTCTCTACAGGTTTGTGTTTGGAGGTCAAATTTTTTGTTCAGATCTGATCTTTTCATTAGAAATAGGTGAAATTCTCCTGTATCATTGAATGACCATCCTCTTCCCTGGAGGATAATGCTCATTCTAGCTGGATAGGTTATTCTTGGCTGTAATCCAAGTTCCTTTGCCTTTCAGAATATCTTGTTCAGATTCTTTTTTTCATCATAGCTTTCAGGAAGTCCAATAATCCTTAGATTGTCTCTCCTAGATCTATTTTCCAAGTCAGTTGTTTTTCCTAGGAGATATTTCATATTTTCTTCTATTTTTTCATTTTTTTTTGTTTTTGTTTGGCTGATTCTTGAAGTCTTATTGAGTCATTCACTTGCATTTGTTCAACTCTTATTTTTAAAGTGTTGTTTTCTTCAGTTACCTTTTTTAGCTCTTTTTGTTACTGGCCAATTTGTTCATTGCATACTTTTTCCACTTCACCAATTTTGTTTTTCAATAAATTGGTGTTTTTTTCATATCTCTTTTGCAGGGCATTATATCCTTCTTGCAGAGCATTATATCCTTGTACTTATCTCAGTTTATTTTCCCATTTATCATCCAGCTCTCTTTTGAGATTCTTTATGCAATCTTCCAGGAAGGCCTTTTGAAAAGGGGACCAGGTTATATCTCCCTTGATGGCTTCTTCTGGAGTTGCTTTGCCTATTGGAACCACAGGATCTGGGGTCTGCCCTTCTTTTTCTCGATAAAAGCTGTCTATGGTGAGAGCTCTCTTCTGCTTCTTTCTCATTATTTAGAAAACTTGGAATCTGTTTAAAGCTAGAGAAATGGCAGCTTTGGTAGTTGCCTTCGGGCAATTCTACTAATTAACTGCTGATGCTGGGCCAATAGGGCTAATACTTTGCCCAATTTATTCCTTATGAAAGGCAAATCTGCCAGTACACCTGCCCTCAATCAGGGCAGAGTGTCCCCAGGTGCTTGGAGTTTAGTGTTTGGAGTTTCTGTCACACTGAGCTTAATCCCACCCACTTCTCTGCCCTCTGTTCCGGAGCTGCACCAAGCAAACTGCTTACCCTGATGCCCGACTGAAACAGACCTGCTATGAAGTTCTTCAGAGGTAACTGCAAGCATCGTTATGTAGTCCAAATATTTCTGGATTCCTTGACTTAAAGATCAGTTCAGAGACTTATTGTTGATTTGAGAGAAGGTCAGAGGAGGACACAGAGAGTCAAGTCTTCACTCTGCCATCTTGGCTCCAGAAGTCCCCATTTGATAACTTTTTGAGCATAGTTTCAAATTGTTCCCCAGAATAGTTGGATCTGTTCACAGTTCCACCAGCAATGTATCAGTGCCCCAGTTTTCCCACATCCCCTCCAACCTTCATCATTATCTTTTCATGTCCTCTTAGCCAATCTGAGAGGTATGTAGTGGTATCTCAGAGTTGTTTTAATTTGCATTTCTCTGATCAATAGTGATTTGGAGTACCTTTTCATATGACTACATTTTCATTTTATTCATCTGAAAACTGCCTGTTCATATCCTTTGACCATTTATCAACTGGCTGCTCATCATTTCTTATACTACAATAGTATTATATCCCAGACATATATCATAACTTGTTCAACCATTTCCCTCATAATAGGTATTCCCTCTGTATCCAAATTTTTGGCACCACAAAAAAGATCAACTGTAAATATTTGTGTATAGATAGACCATTTTTTGTATTTTTTAATCTCCTTGAACTACAGACCTATTAGTGGCATTGCTGGGTAAAAGGGTATGCATGATTTTATGCCCCTTTGGACATAGTTCCAAATTGCTCTCCAGAATTGTTCTCCAGAATGCTTGAAACAATTCACAATTCCACCAATAATGTATTAGGTGTTTGACTTTTCCTACATCCCTTCCAACATTTGTCATTTTCCTTTTCAATCATATTAGCAAATCTGATAACTGATAATTGAGAGTTATTTTTATTTTCATTTGTCTAACAATAATTATTTAAAGTATTTTATATGACTAAACATAGCTTTGACAACTTCATCTGAATACTGCTTATTCATATTCTTTGACCAATAACCAATTAGGAAATTGTAGTTTTTATTTACATAAATTTGATTCAATTATTTCTATATTTGAGAAATGTGATCTTTACCAGAGAAATTCCCTGTAATTTTTTTCTCATAGTTGTGATTACCATGTATTTCCCTCTATTCTATTTTTCCCATGTTTATTTTATTCCTTCTGTCCTTTGATCCTGTCTTTCCTCAAAAGTGTTTTGCTTGTGGGGTGGAGCCAAGATGGTGGAGTGAAAAGGTGACTTTCTGCCTCTCCTCCGATCTTCTCTCAAATCAAAAATAAAATAAGCCTCTGAACTGATCTTCAAGTCAACGAACTCAGAAATATTTGGGCACAGCTCTCTGGATAACTTCATATCAGGTTAGTCGGACTCGGACAGAGAGATAAATAGACGACCCCTGTGCAGGCCGGAAGTGAGGGTGGGACTCAGCTCAGCTCATCGTGGTAGAAATTCCAAACTCCAAACTCCAAATTCCAAACACCTGGAGTTTATCTGAGGCACTCAGGACACTCTGCCCTGATTGGGGGCAGGTGTTCTGGCAGACTTGCCTTGTTTAAGGAGTAATTTGGAATTAGTCCTAGCCCCCACTGGCCCAGCACCTTAAGTCAACTCGCTGAAGTGCCCCAGGGCAAAGCTTTTTGCAGCCTCCGTTTTTTTTTTTCCCTACCTTAAAGAGATATCTACGCTGTCTAAAAAAAATGATGAAGAAGCAAAAGAGAGTTCTCACCATAGACAGCTTTTATCAAGGCAAAGAAACAACCCCAGAGCCAGAGGTTCCTTTAGACAAAAATCCAGAGAAAATCAGCCAGGACCATGGTCCCCTTTTCAAAAGGCCTTTCTGGAAGATTGCATAAAGAACCTCAAAAGAGAGCTGGAGGATAAATGGGAAAATAAACTGAAATCAGTGCAAGAAGGATACAGTATCTTGCAAGAAGGATATGATGCCCTGCAAAAGAGATATGAAAAAGACACCAATTTATTGAAAAATAAAATTAGTGAAGTGGAAAAAGAGTGCAATGAACAAATTGGCCAGTTACAAAAGGAGCTTAAAAAGGTAGCTGAAGAAAACAACACTTTAAAAATAAGAATTGAACAAATGCAAGTGAATGACTCACTAAGACTTGAAGAATCAGTCAAACAAAAGTGTTTTGCTTGTGACCTCTTCCTCTCCCAATCTGCTTTTTCTTCTATCAGTTCTTTTTCCCCTTTCTCTTAACCTCCTTCCTTCTCTTTTTTCTGCAAAAGATAGATTTTTATATCCAACGGGCTGTGTATGTAATTTCTTCTTCGAATCATTCTGGTGAGATTAAGTTCTAGTACTACAGCTGATTTCAGAAAAGCCTGGAAAGACTTACATGAGCAGATAATGACTTAAGTGAGTATAACCAGGAGAACATTGTATATAGTAACAGCACTAGTACATGGTGATCAATAGTGTAGACTTAGCTCTTCTCAGCAATACAGTAATCCAAGACAATTCCAATAGACTTGGGATGGAAAATGTCATCCACATCTTGAGAGAGAACTGTGGAGACTAAATGTATAACAAAGTACACTATTTTCACTTTATTTCCCCTGTGTTATTTTTTCTTTCTCGTGTTTTTTTTTTCCTTTTTGCTCTGATTTTTCTTTCACAACAAGATTAATATGGAAATATGTTTAACATTATTGTACATATATAACCTATGTCAGATTGCTTGCTATCTTGGGGAGGGGGGAAAGGTAAAGATAAACAATTTAGAACTCAAAATGTTACAAAATGAATGTTAAAAACTATCTTTACATGTAATTAGAAAAATAAAATAAAATAATGAAAAAACTAAAAAAATTAAAGCACTCCCTGGACCACCCCCAGTTTTCCCTCCACTGTAAAAACTCTTTTATGACTCTTATATGTGAGATAATTTACCCCATTCTACCTCTTTTTCTCCTTGAACCAGTGCATTATTCTTTCTCACCCTTTTATTTTTTTAGATAATATTCCATCATATTCAACTCACATGTGTCCTGTGTATAACCCTGCGCTAAATAATTAGAAAGTTCTTAGGAATAATAAATAACATTGCTTGAAGAAATGTTAACAGTTTAATCTTATTGAATACCTTATGATTACTTTGCTGTTTCCTTTTTAATATTTCTCTTTAGTCTTCAGTTTGAGAGTCATTTGCTTGCAATACCTCCAATCTTTATTTGTTGGCCATTGTGAATTGTTGCCTTAAGGAATACATCAATAGTTGGATACTTCTCTGATGAGTCTGAATATCAGAAATATATATTTCCTTTTCCTTCTGTTTTTCCCCAAATCACTTCTTTTTTCCCCTTAATCCTAATCTACAATTTCTGAAATTTTTACACTGGCATATAAAAAGGTGCTTTTTCAAATCAGTTAACAACTCATCATCTGAAATGTGGAATAAATGACTAATTGCCCCATATCATGACTTTGAGTTAGGGTTAGCAAGTTCTTCATTTTTATATAGGGCTTATAAATTATATGTCAAATAGTATACATATTTATTTCCCCTTCAGAAGTCACTGGAGATAGTATGGTATAAAAGAGGTTTTCTTTATTTTACAAAATCCATGGGCAATCTGATTTAGGCTATGAAGGCCTTTTCAAATAATGTTTTTATATATGTAAAATAGATGGAGGACTATGAAGAAAACCTGTTAGATTGAAGTGCTATTATCTATTAATTTATAGATCTATTCCTCTGAAAGATAAAAAGACCTATAATCATTATCCACCTACAATTAGAAATATAGATCTATAATTTCAATATATATCTTTCTCTATTTCTGCCTTTATCTAATCTCCCTGTCCCCCTCATCTCTGACCCCTGCCCACATTTATTCATTTATAATAAATCTCAGGTTAAAAAGTCCTGGTGTAAAGAAAAAATATTGTTTTCGGAGTTAGGCAACTTGGTTTTGACTTTCAGTTCTGATCCATTCTTCCTATAGTTTATGAACATTTGTCAGTTGCTTTTCTTTTTAAAGCTTTAGACTTCTCATTTGTAAAACTGAGATGACAATTGAAATTCTTTCTTTCTCTGATTATCTTGAGCAAAGTTATTTAAAAACATTACATTTCTATGTAAATGTATATTATTTTTATAACAAATTACAAGAATATATTATTTTATTTAAATTTCTTAGAGTTAAATATATTTAGATCAGCAGGAGATAGAATTACCTATGCTTACTTTGTAATTTAAAAAGTACATATTTTTGTTGTCCTTAATTCTAATATTTGATTTATGTAAATAAAGAAGTCATTTTTAACACAGAATACATTTTTACTTATTTTAACAGTTTTAAACATATATAGTTAATCAGTTTTATGGTCTTTTCAGATTAATTTGACAATAAGGTTTTGTGATCAGAAAAGTGGCTTTGGTTGAGAAAGAGCTTAAATCATGTTTTTGACAAAAAAAATTCTGGAATGTTAAGCAAATCACTTTTAACATCCTAAGATCACAATTCATAGAACAATGTAGTATTGCAATATTGTTGTTAATGTTAATGCAACATTGTTCTCAGTGCTGCTTCATTTTCTATCAGTTCATATAAATCTTTCCAGATTTTTCTAAAACCATCCTACTCATCATTTCTTATAACACTGTATTCTAATGCAAACTTGGTCAACCATTTCCTGATACATAAACATCTTTATCCGTTTCTTTTACCTGTTTGGGCTATAGACCTATCAGAAATATTGCTGATTCAAAGGGTATGAATAGTTTTATAACTTTTGGGGCATAGTTCCAAATTGTTCTCCAGGATAATTGATCCATTTTATATTTTAATGCAGTTTCCAGTACTGAATCTATGCTTCTAATGTTGCTTACTATTTACTTTATTAGCTCATAGGTGACTGTGGAATTTTTGTGTGAGAATTTAGTTTATAGAGCTTTTGTCTTGGCATCAAGGAGAACTGATTTCAAATATCACTTATTATTCTTAGAATGTATGTGACCTTTGGTAAATCATTTACCTTCTCCCAATCTCATTTTTTCTCTCTGTCTGCTTTTCTGTCTACCTGTCAGTCTCTCTCTCTGTCTCTCTCTGTCTCTCTCTCTGTTTCTCTCTCTGTCTCTGTCTCTCTCTCTGTCTCTCTCTCTCTCTATATATATATATCTATCTATATATATATATATGTATGTATATATATATATATACATACACATACACACACAGAAAGATACACACATATTGACTATCTGAAATAATAAGATATAATAACATCCATATTACAGGCTTGTTGTGAGGATGAAATGAAATATCATCTATAAAATACTTTATAAACTTCTAAGTGTAAGCTTTCATTATTGTGTAATACCATAATTCCACTTTGGTAATACAATCTTGATTTTGCAGTAGTTATTTATGATTCCTTTTAAGGGTATAATAAGACCTATACTTAAAGGTAAGCAACCATCTGATTGTGCAGCTATCCCTTAGCAATAACTTGGAATACTACTCCAATTGTAAATGTCTTGTATTTCAATGGAAAAACAAAGCAAAACAAAACATTCTTTTGTTGAAAACCTTTTTAATTAAAAAAAATGTTTATAAATGCCTTCTCAACACTGCTATGAAGAAACCTAGAAATTTTACTTCTCAACTTCCATATATAGGGACTTCCTGAATTCACCACAAACCTCTATCCACTCTCTAATACAAGTCATGATTCAAATTCAGAAATTCAAATTTAAGAAGAAATTTGTTGACCACAACCCTATCACCCAAATTGGCTAAACAAACAAACAAATAAGTAAATAAATAATGTTGAAAGAAGTTGGATGACTCAGGCTAGAGGGGAGAAAATGCATACTTTGTTCCTGAATTATCTAAGTAGTATCTACCCAAATAGTGAGTAAACTTAAAGTAATAGCAAAAAGAAAAAAATGGAGTTGGATTCAGAAGAATGAATTTGAATCTGAGCTGTGGAGCTTGCTGACCTTGCTACTTAAACTTATCTGAGTTTTAATTTCTTTATCTATAAAATGGATAAGGTATTAATAATTTCAGTATTTGGTAATGAGAACCAAATGTATGTTAGGAGTGAAATATAAGACTTGTTCATTATATGATGATAATAATAATGACAACATGGAGAAATAATAAAATCAGAACAGTTTTGGATTATGATGAGCACTGTTGATAAGATTTCATAAATTTGAGGATTGGAGGTCAGAGTTCCTGTGAATAAAACAGCAATAAATAGAAATCCACCTTTAAATGAGATGGAGCTATAGGTTTCCTCATAGGGAAAGTTTTTTTGAGAGGACCAAATTGGTCTTTCATTTAAGTTTGTTTGTCTGTTCCTTCCCTCTTGTATGGAGATATCAATTAGACCCATCTTGTATGTCTAATAGATAATAAATGTTTAAGAATTAAAATGACATATGAGAACTTTTCTACATGGTAACATTAATTTAAAGTTTATATTTCCCTGGGGCAGCTAGGTGGCGCAGTGGTTAAAGCACCAGCCCTGAAGTCAGGAGGACCTGAGTTCAAATCTGGTCTCAGACACTTCCTAGCTGTGTGACCCTGGGCAAGTCACTTAACCCCAATTGCCTCAGCAAAAAAGCAAAAATTAAAAAAAAAATTAAAAAAAAAAGTTTATATTTCCCTTGCCTTTGTATATTACTCATCAAACTAATAGTGTTTAATCTTTTTATTCTCAGTTAAATACTATTTCAAATAAGATATTCTTTAGCCTAATTTAGGACTAGCATTCATTTAAAATTCCTCACCAATACACCTTCATTTTCTATATCATTTAAACACATTTGGCTATCAGAGTAAACTACTTTAACTTACATTCCTTGAAGATATTAACTGACCTTTCATTCCTAACTTCAGTGGCAGTAGCTTGCTATGTATTTTTATTAACATGTTTAAATGTTAATAAATGTTAACATTAAAATATTAACATTAAAATGTTAATGAATATTATGTCATAACATAATATTTATTAAAGTAAAAGCTTATTAAATTTTCTTAAGTAATCTGACATCTATTTTTTCTGCATAACTATTTTACATCCAAGATATTTATTGAGAAAGATTGTTATTTTATTGAAAAATCTATATGCCAATTTTGCACACACATATAGATCTATGCTCAATGATGAGCATACATTGATGGTTTTGTTTTTGTGACTTTTATGTTGGAAACCGGTTTTAAATTTTCTACATCTGTATTTTAAATTTCCCTCTTAATGCAGTGAGACGAATATATTTCATAATTTTTTTTCAAGAATAGCATGTGGTTTAACAGATAGTATTTAATCCTTTTTATTTTAGATTTTTATATAAAATAATTGCTTCTTTGAATTCTTGTGGATGGAAGTTCTTTTTAATCAAAATGTTATGAAATGTGTTCAGTTATACTATTAACATTTTTACAAATAAACAAGGAATATTTTACAGCATCTCAGCATTAAATAACTTTTTTTAAAAAATGATTCAGATGAATCTTATTTACTCCCATGAGAAATTTTGATTTTCTTATTGGTTTAAGTCCAACTAATGAATAAGTAAGATTTAGGATTCTGAATACAGGTTAATTTCATATAAGTATATAAATATAGATATATACACATCCATAAATGAATATACTATACATGTGTTATCTCTATAAGTGTGTATATATGTAAATATACATAAATATATGCATGTTTATTCATATGTAGATATAGATACACATAGGAGATATAAATACAGATATAAAGTGTATCATTGAGGTAATTGCATAGATAATTCTTTACAAGAGAGAATATTAATGGGGACAAGATGAGTAATAAATTCTTGAAATATCCATGTTTTTTGTTTTTATGGAGATCTATAATTTTGAAATGCATTGTCTTTGAGGTCTTCCTAATTCATTAAGAGGAGGATGAAAGAAAAATATAATTCAAGATTGTAGTAATTTAGGTACATTCCACCATCTTCTTCCTCAACTTCTCCCCCCAAACTATGACCTGCAAAATTTGTTCTACCATATTAGTTGGGGGGCAAAAGACCTATGTAGGTTTATATAACAATCTTTGAATGTTTTATAGCAAACACAATTATGAAATGTACACATGCATATAAATGCATTACTTTGAAATAATTTAAATATTTGTTATTGTTCCCCACAACCTGGGGGCCTTGAGTTGTGTGTTTGTGTATGTATGTGAGAGAGACAGACAGAGAGAGACAGCAGAGAGACAGAAAAACAGTTAAACACAGAGAGACGCAGAGACAGAGAGATAGAGACAAGACAGAGACAGAGAGACAAGAGATTCATGGTTTATCATCTTTCTAACTGACTTTAAAGAGAACGTAATAGAAAATAGCATGATGTAATGAAAAAAAATGTTGATTATTGTTTTGATGTTAGACAAATTGCTTCACCCCTTTGGGCTTCAATTCCCTCACCTATAAAATAATGGCATAGCTTCCAGGGTTGAAATGAGGATCAAATGTGATAATATTTGTAAAGGGTTTTATAAACTTTAAAATATTATATACATGGTAGTAGTTTTTGTCATCACTATTATTATTATATTTGTTATTATCCTGTAGCTTTAGAAGTTGGTGGTACAATTGAGATCAGTCAACAAATATTTATTAAGCACTACTATGTTTCAGGTCTTGTGCTAATTGATGGGAAGAAGCTAGATAAAGAATAGTCTTTAAGGGGGAAAATTTGGGGTAGAATGAGAAAGGTCTACAGTAAAAGGTAGTTTTTGAGCTGATTCTTCCTTGAAACATTAAAAATAAAGAGATAAAAGGCATTCCAGGTCTGGAGGATACCCAAAGTAAAGGCAGAGACAGAAGATGTGATCTTGTAAGGAATATTAACCTGGACATTGTAGATGGATTGAAGAGTATATGGAATGAAGTGAGATATAAATAGATAGGAAAGAATGAAGTGTGGAGATAATAAAGAACTTTAAGACCTAATAGAGGACATAATATTTGATCTTTGAAATAATAGAGTCATTAATGAATTTCACTGGTGAGAATACATAGGATGTTATCTTATATCCTATATAGGAATATAGCAGCTTGCTGGGAAATAGACTAGAGTAAGAAGGGAGACAAATTAGAAAAGAATAGTATAAGAAGTGATGAACTTATATTAGGATGGTAACATTCTTGAAGTATAAGTTGGGCAGCCGCATATGCAAAATAGTTTGCGAATATAAAATAAGAGGATTACATATGTGGTGTGAGTGAAAATGAGGAATCAAAGATTACACTGAGGGGGCAGTTAGATGTCTCAGTGGATAGAGAGCTGGCCCTGAAGTCAGAGAATCTGAGTTCATTCCAACCTCAGACACTTAATAGCTACTAGCTGTGTGACCCTAGGAAGTCACTTACCCAATTGCCTCAGGAAAAAAAAATTACACTGAGATTGTGAGCCTGATTAACTGGGATAATGCCCTCAACAGTAATAGGAAAGTTTGTAAGAGTATAGAATTTGGGGGTAAATGAGTTGTATTTGGGATATGTCACATTTGAAATGCTTAAAGGATATCCTAGATAGAAACATTTAGAAGCCAAGAGAAATATTATGAATGTGATGGGAGTCACCCTTGGTGTCATGTAGTTTCAGGTTTCACCACTGTTTATTATTGTTGAACTATTCAAAACAAAAATCTGTCCTTATTCTCCAATCTGTGATATTATAAATTTAGTACTGGAAAGGGTCATATACACTGTGTGTACCATAACCTAATTTTATAAATGAGGAAACAGAGATTAAGTAAGATTAAATAACTTGTCAAAGGGCACACAATGACAAAGCTTGGGCATGAAACCAAGTACTCTGACTTTAAATTCACTGCACTAGACAGCATTCAATATCTATATTATTCAGTGGTAGAATGGAAAAGTCATAAATACATAATCATTATGCTTGGCAGTTTATATATTTATATGTGCCATTGTTAATATTTATTATTTGAATCAGGTAAATTAAACTCTGTCTCTCCCTCTCTGTCTGTTTTTCTGTCTCTGTCTCTGTCTCTCACTCTATGTCTATGTCTCTCTCTGTCTCTCTTTTTCTTCCCATAGACACATATCTATACATGTATGTACATGCACAAATACATATACATACATATGTGCCTTATGTTCAGGTAAATGTATTTGCATAATATACATGCACATGTATTGCATTATGTTGTGTATGTGTGTAGAAGTACACATGTATACACATGTATAAATATATGTATTTTGCATGTATGTATATTTATACATACACATCTCTATATATAAATTGTTTCAAATATTAGACCTGGTGAAAAGTGTGATGTCTAGAAATCATGGATGCTATGAGTATTCCTTGGAAAAAAGCTTGTGGACAAAAATATGGTTGGGGAAAGGGGAAGATATAATTCACTTCTCCTGCATAGGGAATAGATGTTCTCAATGTGCTGGGTAAAATAAGACCCATTATAGTTTAACTAATTCATTATTTTTTATTGATTGTAAAAAAAATATGAAATGTCTTGTGCATACTATTTACAAAATGTTACTGTATTTCAGATACCAGATTTTTAAAAAACATATTTTAAATGTTAAGTAAAGTTATTGTTCAATCATTTTTCACTAAGTATTGTACTAGTAGCTAGGTGGAATTTACGAAATTCCCCATCTTCCAAGTGCCAAAAATAGATTCTAGTAAATATCACTTTGCTGTCAGCATGGCTAACAAAACAGAGCAGAACAGGGCCAGAGGGAGTATCTGAAAATAGCAAAGAAAATCTTCTGGGGGAACTCTGTCTCTAAAGTGGACATATAATTTTCAGTAACTGAGCATCCAAAACCCACAGCCTTGAGGGAAAAAAAAAGGCATTTTAAGAAACAGATTTAGGTTTTTTTTGCTATGATCATGTGTGTATCTGAATATTTGCATAAATAATAAAATTTTATTAATATATAAATCTACAAATATGTATCTGTGTATGACAAATATGAATGTATGCAAGTATACAGGTACTCATATTCTTCTGGTCTGAAGATTCTACCTAATTATTATGTTGCTTGCACTAATGTAAAAATGTTATAGATGCTTGCTAATTAGGTGCTAATTCAGGCAAAAATGAATTTTGGACATGGTAAAAAAATTTAATTAAATGGAAGAATCCCTCTTACTATATAGAATATATGTCATTCTTCTTACATTCTTATAAAGCAAAACAAGTTCAGCTAGACTTACTCTATGTTTTTACTATTACATTAGATCTATTTGTCTCTTCCAGAATTTTCTTAGTGCTGCAAACAAAACAAAACATAAAAACAATAACAAAACCAGCAACAGCAGCAGCCACCACAGTATAGCCAAACCACCAGGGTGGGAGGGATTTATGAAAATTTCCATGAAAAAAAATGCACAAAATTCCTGCCATATTGAAGGAGTTTTAAATCAGAATTGAAAATGTAGCATGAATAAGATTTTGATAAATAGTATTTGTAAATTGGCTTTCTCACATTTTGTATGTAGTACTTTAAAGTAATTGAATAGAGGAAGGTAGTAGTAGGCAGTAAGCACTTGTTTTTGATGACTTGGGAATTGCCTGTTCTTGCTTTATTGTCCAGTATTCTTTCTGCACCTCTGACTCTACTGTTTGTTTCTATCTGTTTTCCTTTCTTCCTATTAATAGTATACTGAAAGTTCTTCTCTACCAACTATATTGTGTGACAATTCAAGACATGTAGAACACCAAAAGGGATTTAGTTTTGATAAATGTATGTTGCAAGATCAGTGGAAGATGTGCTATTAATTATATACTCTGATCCATTTTCTCTTCTTTAATGTATGTTTGTATTAGATGTCAGAAGAGCTTTAATATTTAAAGGTTGATGACAAGTTTAGTGTACCAATACTATTGCCAAACTGACAATTTAGTGAAAAGAATAATGAAATAAATGCATAGTAGGAATAGTAATTAAATTTTAGTTTGGTTAAATTCAATACTTATTGAGAATTGGCACAGCTGTAACTGAGGCACTGTGAGGAATAAAGAAGTCTTAAAAGGCAAAGTCTGTGATCTTAAGAAACCCAGAGTATAATTAATTTGGGGTAGCTCATAAGTATAAATAATTAAAAGAATAATATAATACAAAAATTAATGACAAAATTTGTTATAGGCATCATAATGAAGATTTATATCCCTTCACAGATTTAATACTTTCTTTGGAAGTACATTACCTGTAAGGCTGTGAGAGAGTATGAAGTATATTAAGCATCTGAGCATGATAGGTTATGTGAAGTGCTGGGAGGAAATCTCACCAAGGAGATGACATGGCTTTGGAGTATTGTATGAATTAATAGGGAGAGATAGAAAGATAATGGCGTCTCAATTCTGAACTCCATTGTATTATGTAAAATTTGAACAAGACAGTAAAAACTGTGGTCCTGTCAGTTAAACAGAATTAACTTTATGCTTAGTCTTGCTAAGCAATGAATACACAAAGTCAAAAACATGGTCCCTCTCATCAAGGAATTCATATTCTAAAGGAGAGCTAACATTCTACTTCATACATAAAAGATATATAGTATATACATACTATATAAACAACTATATCCATACAAGATGCATAAAGGGATAGTGGAAGAAATCCAAAAGGGAAATCTAGTGCCAGGGGATGAGGAGTAAGTTTCTGGCAGGCAAGATTTGAACTATCTTAGTAGAATCTAAGGAAAACAGGATAGGAGGATGGGGAAGAAGAGAATACCAAGCTTGAGGGGAATGTAGTAAAAAGATTTAGGGATGGTGTATTATGTACCGTGTATAGCCAAACAACCAATGATATTGAATCATAAGAGTTATGTGGAAAGGAGCATGGTGAAGAACCCTGAAAAGGTAGGAGGATTGTCAAGAGATTTAAAAGTCAAACAAAAGATTTCATATTTCATTCTAGAGATAAAAAAGAAGCTACTAGAGTTTATTGAGTAGGAGGGCGACATGTTCAGAACTATGTTTTAAAAATATTGTAAGAACTAAATGGAGGATAGAGAGAATGTGAGAAGAGATCTGAGGTAGGTGTTTGAAATAGCAGACGATTGCAGTAATCCACAATGGAGGTGATGAGAGTCCTATAAGAAAAGAGAGAAGGGTTATATAAGGGAGAAGAGAAAGTGAAAAAGAACTTGATGACATCTTAGATAGCTGAAGTGAGTGCAAGTAAGGGGTTAAGGACGGCACCTGGGTTTCAAACCTAGATGATTGGGAAGATACTGCTACCCTCAATATTAACAGGGAAGTTTGGGAGAGGAGTACTTTGGGGGGAGAAGATAATGAGTTTTGTTTTAGAATTGAAGATGTCTATTAGAACATATAGTTTGAGTATATAGAACATATGAGTTGAGAACACATAGACTATATATATAGAACATATAGTTAACAGAGAGGTAGTGATGTAATGCTGCAGGAGAGAACTAGATAAATATATATGTAAATGATAATCATTTACAAAGAGATGATAAATTCACGTGTGCTGATGAGATCTTCAAACCAAATAGTAGAGGGAGAAAAAGGACAAGGGCATACTTCTGGAGGACACTCCCAGTAGGGATGTGTGCCCTGAATGAAAGTCTAGTAAAAGTGAGTAAGAATTAATCATCAGACAGGTAGATTTAGGAGAGAGTGTTGTATTGAAAACCTAGAGTGATCAAAAAGGATGAGCACTGAGCAAATTTTGTTATATTTGATGATTAAAAGATCATTTGTAATTTTGGAAAGAACAGTTTAAGTTGGATGATGATATTAGAAATAAGACTTCAGAGAGTCTAGGGTTTCTGTTATTAACTTATTACCAGGCAAAGAATTTCAGTGATCTTTAGCCTACATTGCAGGACCAGATAGCACAATGATCTCTAGAGTTTTGATAGCTTTTGAAGGAAGTTCAGAGTAACAATGGTAAAATAATTGGCTTGTTTTATATCTAGGGAATTATATAATGACGATTAAACTTATGAAGTTCTCTTTTCTTCAACTCTAGGGAGTTTATATTAGACCAAGAGTATTGAGGTCAGTTATATGTCTTCTGTAAGTAGAAATTTAGGAAAACGAAGAAGTAGAGAAGACATGGGCTTACTTCCTAATTACATATTTTTATCTGTCTATCTATCTACACACACACACACACACACACACACACACATATATATATATATATATATATATATATATATCATTATAACTATATATGATTATATACTTAAACCCTGTCCTATCTGTAGTTTAAGAAAATTCAGTTTCCTATAAATATTTGAGCAAAATCCCCAGCAGATTATATTACAGGGTCTGTGCATGGATAGGCAGTATGAGGGAAAGTTGGGGAAAGAACTCACCTACCTTAGGCCTTATTTGTCTCACTCTGGGCTTTCTGTTGGGACATGCCTATAGATCCAAGTACTCTCCTCAATATCCCCTTTCTCTGCCATAAATTAGAACTATCTATGTTTCTCAGAGGTGAGCTGGAAGGCCATACTATGATCTCTGGAATCTAGACCCTCAGAACCTCTCTTTTCAGAGATAACTCCTTCCTTCTATACTGATTCTCTAGGGCATGACCCAGTCTTTGAATCATTGATTTTAATTAATTCAAAAAGGTATATAGACTCTGTTCAGTCAAAAATATTTTTCATAATTAATATAATTAATTTTATGAATGCAGATTAATCCATGCAGTTCTACCCTTTCCCCATCTTCTCTGCCCAGTATTTCTCTCTACTATCTCTGTTCTAGAAAGAAAAGGTGGTTAATTGAGAGGCCAAGTAGACACCATTGTTATTTGAACATGAGGACTAGGGAATGCTACCTGATCCTAATCCTTCTCATTATCTTATTATTCTTTTTTTCAATAAATTTCTTTCTTTTAAAGACATTGTGATTTAATTTTGTCTAATAACATGATTATCATCAAGGACTCAAGAGGCAAACATTTAGTCTTAAAAAAAATCCAAATAGTATAATGAACTTGGATGTAGCCAAGAAGGGGACCAAGATGCTATATGAGAAGAACATTGCAAGACTTCATATCAGGGACTCTTGACATTACCAATAATTGGCTGAGTAACTATGTATAAGTGATTACTTTGAGCGTTTATAAAAAAGAAT
The DNA here is from genome assembly GCA_023553655.1 of Myrmecobius fasciatus. Taxonomy (NCBI): domain Eukaryota; kingdom Metazoa; phylum Chordata; class Mammalia; order Dasyuromorphia; family Myrmecobiidae; genus Myrmecobius; species Myrmecobius fasciatus. Next base: position 161,863 of record JAJPUD010004767.1, on the reverse strand, counting down.
TCAATATATGTTAACTATGTTAAAATATATGATAAATCCATATGTATACATATGCATACATATTTATACAGATATCTTGCTGCATTAGAAAAAGGACATCTAGAAAGGGAAAAAACACCTGAGAAGGAAAAGAAAATTCAAGCTAACCTCAACAGAAAGCATGAAAATGCTATGTTATGGTCCACACTCAGATCCCACAGGCCTCTCTCTAGGTACATGGCTTTCTTCATCATTGAACAATTGAAATTGTTTTGAATCATCTCATTGTTGAATTTGTTATTGATATAATCAATTATGCTAATAATTTTCCTAATACTGAATTGTCCCTACATTTCTGGTATAAATCTTACTTGGTCATGGTGTATTATCCTGTCGATTTTCTGGAATGTTTTTGCTAATATTTTATTTAAGATTTTTGCATCAATATTCATTAGGGAAATTGGTCTATAATTGTCTTTCTCTGTTTTCATTCCTACATGGTTTAGGTATCAATACCATGTCTATGTCATAAAAATAATTTAGTAGAAGTCCTTCATTCCCTATTTTTTCAAATAGCTTGTGTAGTATTGAAGTTAACTGTTCGTTAAATGTTCAGTAGAATTCACATGTAAATCCATCTGGTTCTAGAGATTTTTTCTTAGGGAGTTGATTAATAGCTTGTTCTATTTCTTTTTCTAAAATGGTACTATTTAGGTAATTTATTTCCTCCTCTGTTAATCTGGGCAATATATATTTTTGTAGGTATTCCTCCATTTTACTTAGATTATCAAATGTATTGGCATTAAGTTGAGAAAAGTAACTCCTAATTATTGCTCTAATTTCCTCTTCTTTGGTGAAAAGTTCTCCATTTTCATTTTTGAGAGTAGCAATTTGATTTTCCTCTTTCCTTTTTCTAATCAAATTACCTAAAGATTTTTTATAAAGCCAACTTTAGTTTTATTTATTAATTCAATAGTTTTTTTTACTTTTGATTTTATTAATCTCTCCTTTTATTTTCAGAATTTCAAGTTTGGTATTTGATTGGGGGTTTTAAATTTGTTCTTTTTCTAGTACTTTTAGTTGCAAGCCTAATTCATTGATTTTCTCTTTCTCTATTTTATGCAAGTTTAGCATCTAAAGATATACATTTTCCTGTTATTGCTTTGGCTGCATCTCACAGATTTTGATATGTTGTCTCATTATTGTCATTTTCTTGGATGAAATTATTAATTGTGTCTATGATTTGCTGCTTCACCATTCATTCTTTTTTTTTTTTTTTTTGTTTTTTTTTTTTTTTTTTTTGCTTTTTGCTGAGGCAATTGGGGTTAAGTGACTTGCCCAGGGTCACACAGCTAGGAAGTGTCTGAGACCAGATTTGAACTCAGGTCCTCCTGACTTCAGGGCTGGTGCTCTAACCACTGCGCCACCTAGCTGCCCTACCATTCATTCTTTAGGATGAGATTATTTAGTTTCCAATTACTTTTAGTCTATTTTCTCCTTGCTTTATATTACATGTGATTTTTATTGCATCATGATCTGAAAAAATGCATTTACTATTTCCGTCTTTCTGTAAATAATTTTGAGCTTTTTATGTCCTAATACATGTTGAATTTTTGTATAAGTTCCATGAACCATTGAGAAAAAAGTAAATTCCTTTTTGTCTCCGTTTAATTTTCTCCAAAGATATATCATAACTAACTTTTCTAACATTTTGTTTACCTCCTGAACTTCCTTCTTATATATTTTGTGTTTCAATTTATCTAGCTCTGAGAGAGCATGGTTGAGATCCCCCACTAATATAGTTTTGCTATCTATTTCTTCTTTCATCTCTCTTAACTTCTCCTCTAGTTATTTCCATACTATACTTGGTACATGTATGTTTAATATTAATATTGCTTCATTATCTATGGTAACCTTTAGTAAGATATGCTTTCCTTCCTTATCTCTTTTAATTACATCTGTCTTTGCTTTTCCTTGATCTGAGATGGGGATAGCTACCCTGGCTTTTTTTTTTCTTCACCTGAAGCATAATATATTTTGCTCCAATCCTTCAACTTCACTCTGTGTGTATCACTATGCTTTAGATGTGTTTCTTCTAAACAACATATTGTGGGATTCTGGCTTTTAATCCAGTCTGCTATCCATTTCTGTTTTATGGGTAAGTTCATCCCATTCACATTCACAGTTAAAATAACTAATTATTTCCTGCCATCTTATTTACCCCAGATTATGCTTTTCTCATTCCTATCCCTCTTCCCTCCTCTCGAGTATTTTGCTTTTGATGACCACCTCCCTCAAACAGTCCTCCCCCTTTAAAGCCCCTTCCCTTTTTTACACTTTTCCCCTAATTCTCCTGTTTTCCCTTCCCTTCCCTTTCTTTCTCCCCTTTCCTTCCTACTTCCCTATAAGGTGAGACATGTTTCTTTGTGATACCAAATATATCTGATATTCTCTGTTAGAGCCCAATCTGATGAGAGTAAGATTCACACAATGCTTATCCCCCTCCCTTCTTTCCCTCAATTATAGTAGGGTTTTTTTTTTGCCTCTTCTTGATATGTAATTTCCCTTATTTTACCTCCTTTTTCCTCTTCTTCCAGTATAATCCACTTTCCACTCTAATTTCTTTTCCATATTATCATAATAAAACCAAATTATACCCGCATTCTCTAAATATATCCATAACTGAAATATAGTTCTCAAGAGTTCTTTCCTTTTTACCTTTTTATGCTTCTCTTAAGTTCTGTGTTTGGAGATCAGATGTTTTGTTCAGTTCTGGTCTTTTCATTAGAAATAGGTGAAATTCAACTATATCATTGAATGTCCATCATCTTCCCTAAAAGATAATGCTCATTTTAGCTGGATAGTTTATTCTTGGCTATAATCCCAGTTCATTGGCTTTTTGGAATATCAGATTGCAAGACCTTCAATCCTTTAAAGTGGAAACTGCTAGGTCCTGGGCAATCCTAATTGTGGCTCCAGTATTAAAATTGATTCTTTCTGGCTGTTTATATCTTTTCCTTGATACAATAGTTCTGAAATTTAGCCATAATATTCATTGGGGATTTAATTTTGGGGTCTCTGTCAGGAGGTGATCCTTCTTTTGATACCTATTTTATCTTCTGATTCTAAAATATCAGGGCAGTTTTCTTTTGTGATTTCCTTAAGATAATATCTGGGTTCTTTTTTCATCATGGCTTTCAGGAAGCCCAATAATCATTAAATTGTCTCTCCTATAGTTATTTTCCAGGTCAGTTGTTTTTCCTGGGAGAAACTTCATATTTTCTTCTATTTTTTTTCATTTTTTGGTTTTGTTTGGCTGATTCTTTAAATCTTATTGAGTCATTCACTTCCATTTATTCAATTCTAATTTTTAGTGTATTATTTTCTTCAGTTACCTTTTTTAGCTCCTTTTGCAATTGGCCAATTAAGGGTTTTTGTTCATTGCATTTTTTTCCATTCTTTCTTGCAATGATCTCATTCCATTTCCCCAGTTTTCTTCTCTCTTTAAGATCCTTTATGTAATCTTCAAGGAAAGCCTTGTAAAATGGGGACCAGCTTATGTCTCTCTTTAGGGCTGCTTCTGGACTTACTTTGCCTTTAGGAACCTCAAGATTTGAGTTCTGTTCTTCTTCCTCTCCATAAAAGCTGGGTGAGAGTTCTTTTTGGTTTTTTATTCATTTTTTTTAGGGCTTGAGGTCTGTTCAAAGCAAAGGAGGGACAGCTGCTTTAATATGCCCTGGGGCAGTTCTACTGATTGGTTTCCTGTACTGGCTAATGTTTTGTAGGTCTGGCATTCTTCTGGGGCTCAGTTGTTTACAATTTGTATTTTACAAAAGGCAAATCTATCAAATCACCTGCTTGCTTCCAGTTTCTGTGGCCCGAGGATCACAGACACTTACCAATTGTGGCAACTACAAATCTCTGACTCCAGGCCCTGGCTTCCAGCCCTGTTCTCTGTGCTATATTCTGGGCTTAGGAGAAGGTCCCCTGTCCTATTGAACCAGACCTTTTCTGTAGTTCTTCCAAGGTAACGTCTTCTAGAAATGTGTTGTACACCAAATATTTGTACATTCTTTGACTTCAAAACCAGTTTAGAGGCTTAATCTGCTGTTTGTTTGAGAGAAGGTTAGAAGAGGTTACAGAGTCATGTCTGCTCTCCACCATCTTGGCTCTGCCCCTATTCTCATTTGATCCTTAAAATAACCATTTAAAGCAGGTGCTATTATTAGCACAGTTGAAGAGCTTAAAGCAAACAAAAGTTAAGTGATTTGCCAAAAAAATCACACTTCTATTAAATGTCTATTAAATGGGCCTATTTGAACTCAGGTTTTAATGACTCCAGACTCAGAGTTCTATCTACTGTGCCACCTAACTATATATGATATGTCTGAAACAAATCATAGCATAAAAATATATTAACTATTAGCTTGAACTTTGAGGTACAGAGGATAGTGTAGCATTCTTGAAGTCAGGAAAAGTCATCTTCCTGAGTTCAAGTCTGTCCTCAGAAATTTACATGCTGTGTGACTCTGAACAAGTCACTTAAATTGTTTGCCTCAGTTCCTCATCTGGAAAAAATAAGCTGGAGAAGGAAATGGCAAATCACTCCAGTATCTCTGCCAAGAACACCCCAAATGCAGTCATAAAGAGTTGGATATAACTGAAAAATCTAAACAATAATTCGTTCTTGACAGCAATCCTGTGAAGTAGGTACTCTTATCATTCCCATATATGCAAATAAAGAAATTAAAGTTCAGAGGTTAAATGAGTCATACAGATAGTAAATGTCTTAATCAGGATTTGAATTTAAGTCTTATTGACTTGCAGCCCAACACTGTATCTCTTGGGTCATCTGAATTAATAACCAATGCTGGGTGCCAGGTCACCAGAGAAAAATCAAACAAACATTTGCTCCTCAAAGCCTTTTCCATCCCATTTCTAGTGCTTAACACATGTAGCTACATTCCCTGGGGTGATAATATTAATAGCATTTATGTAATGCTTTGTATTTTGCAAAGTATTTTGCACATATTATATTAGTTGATCCTTAAAACAAGTACTTCCTATTGTTAACCCCTTTTTTATAGATGAAGTAAAGAAGGTTGAGAAGTTTAAGAGATGTGAGGAAGTGTTAAAAATCTGCTGCAGGATTTGAATTCAGATCTTACTCAACTCCAAATCCTAAACTCTATTCACTGCAGCAACTAGTTGATTTAACATATTAGGGATAAGGAAGATCTGGGACAATATAGTTATTGAGAGAAATGGAGTTGGCAAAAAGAGAGACATTTGACATAAGAAAAGCTCAAATCCTATCTCTTATTCATATTAAGAGCAAATAATTTAAGTTCTCATTGCTCTCAGCATTTCTCTAAGACTGTTCTGGATTACCTTAGACCAATGAAATCACAGATCTATTTTTTAACTTATACCATTTGCCCACATAGAGAAAAGGATAATTGAATTTGTCCAAACCAATGGTAAAATGCTTGAATGAGAGTATTTTCAGATGATTCATGAAAATCTGAAAAGCATAGAAGCTTTATATTTCTCTTTCCCTCAAATAAATAATAAATAACTGTCATGATTTCATATATATCCATTAGATATTTGGGTTGTAATTTCTTTCCAAGGTGGACATCCTAGAAAGCAAAAGTTTCTCAGGTCACAGAAACATCTTCAGCACAATGCCAACTAAATATCCTGCCATGTGATGAATTAATTCCCAGGTCTCTCTGTATTTTTGGACTTCATTTACCAAAGAAAGAGATGGTCTATTCAATATTTAACTGTAACATTTGTAAATTGTGTTTACTGTGCAAATTACAGTGATTAGAATAAATTTATTAAGAAATTATCACTAGAAAATTGACTACAGGAGGTTTGTTTATTAATTTTCCTGAATGAGTAGGGGCCTTAGTTATTTTTCATGAAAAGAGCAGAGAGAATAGACAGTATTGAATCTCCATTAGTAGCTAGTGTCTTCAGCAATGAAATAATTGAATCTTGACATCCTTGGATCATATCTTTACCTATGAAGACAAATACACACACACACACACACACACACACACACACACACACACACCCCTTTAAAAAAATTGATCTTCCTGCTTTACTTTTCAGTAGTACTAGATAAACCTCAAGGAAGAAGAGATTAGTGGCATGTGAAAACCAAATTCACCAAAAACCACTCATTCAATAATAATTTACTATGTGATAAGCATGTTGCCTGAAGGGAATACAAAGAAATACAAAAAGATGGCCTTTGCCCTTAAGGAGCTTATATTCTAATGTGAGAGACAATGAACAAATAACAGTGCACACATTGGGTATATTCAGTGTAAATGGAAGGTAATTTCAGAGGCAAGGCATTATCAATAGATATGTTGGGGGAAGTCGGAGAATGGGAAAAGTTTCCTATTTGAACTGAAGGATTCTAGAAAAATTAAGAGATAGAGACAAGGAAGCTGAACATTCTAGCCATAGGTAACATACAGTGAAAATGCACAGAGATGGGAAATCAAGTGTGTTGTAGTAGGAACATCAAGTAAACCAGTGTCACTGTATTAGAGACAGAGTGGAAGAAAGTAGCAATGTAACATATAAGAATACAAGGAAGATAGTGGAAAGGGAGTAGACAATGAAGAGCTTTGAATACCAAACAGATGATTTTCTATTTGATCCTGAAGATTTTAGGGAGCCATTAGATTTTATTAAACAGAGGAGGTTTCATCTTCAAATTAGAGCTTTAGGAAAAACACTTTGACAATTGAATGGAGAATGGAGTAGAGTGGAAAGCTGTGGCTGTGAGAACAACTAAGAACTATTACAATAATCCAGACATAAGGTGATGAAAGCTTGCATCAAGATAGTAGCATTGTCAGAGGGGAAAAGAGGAGTACATACAAAGGATGTTATTAAGGTAATTAGCTTGGGCAAAAGTTTACAAATTTTGAATAGGAAGAGAAGATAGAATAGGAAGTTGAGAATGACATTTATTTTTAAGCTTGGGTGATTGAGAGGGTGTGATTTTCTCAATATTATTAGAAAAGTTAAAAAGTAGGTAGATTTTTTGGGGGGAAACAGAATGAATTAAGTTTTAGATATGAACAATTTTCAGAGGATGAAATTAAAACTATTTGTAGTCACATGAAAAGGTGCTCCAAATCACTTTTGATCAGAGAAATGCAAATTGACAACTCTGAGGTACCACTACACACCTGTCAGATTGGCTAAAATGACAGGAAAAGATAATGATGAATGTTGGAGGGGATGTGGGAAGGCTGGGACACTGATGCATTGTTGGTGGAGCTGTGAACAGATCCAGCCATTCTGGAGAGCAATTTGGACTATGCTCAAAAAGTTATCAAACTGTACATACTCTTTGACCCAGCAGCATTTCTATTGGGCTTATACCCCAAAGAAATCATAAAGGAAGGAAAGGGCCCCACATGTGCAAGAATGGTTGTGGCAGCCCTTTTTGTAGTGGCTACAAACTGGAAACTAAATGGATGCCCATCAATTGGAGAATGGCTGAATAAATTATGGTATATGAATATTATGGAATATTATTGTTCTGTAAGAAACGACCAGCAGGACGATTTCAGAGAGGCCTGGAGAGACTTACATGAACTGATGCTGAGTGAAATGAGCAGAACCAGGAGATCATTATACACAGCAACAACAATACTATATGACGATAAATTCTGATAGACATGGCTCTCTTCAACAATGAAATGTTTCAAACCACTTCCAATTGTTCACTGAAGAAAGCCATATACACCCAGAGAGAGGGATGTGAAATGTGGACCACAACATAACATTTTCATGCTCTCTATTGATGTTTGCTTGCATTGTGTTTCCTTTATCTGATTTTTCTTTCTTATAGATACAATTTTTCTTGCACAACAATGATAAGTGTGGAACTATGTATACATATATTCGATTTGTCAAGTATTTTAACATAATTAACATTTAGTGGATATCCTGCCATCTAGGGCAGGGGTGGGGACTGGGGGTAAAATTTGTAGCGGAAAGCTTTGTAAAGATCAGTGCTGAGGAACTACCCATACATATGTTATGCAAATTAAAAAAAAGTTTTAGACATGCAATTAAGATGCTTAATTTGTGATAACTATTTTAGGGCTGGATAATATATATGGGTATCACAGTATAGAGATGATAATTGACTCTACAGGAGGTGATGAGTTCACCACATAAAATAGGAAAGAGAAAGAAGCAGAGAGGATTTAGGAATGAGCCCTTCTGACCACCCACCATTACCAAAAGTGACCTGAATGAAGATCCAGCAAAGGAGACTGGAAAGAAGTCAGACAGGAGGAAAAATACAGGAGAGATTGGTGTCATGATAACTGGAAGCGAAGAGAATTTCAGGAAGATGTTGATTGGCCAGTTCAGAGGAGCAAAGAGATAAAAAAAGGATGAAGATTGAAAAAAGATAATTAGATTTAGCAATTAAAATATTGTGTAACTTGATGAGAATAGTTTAAATTGAATTATAAAATCAGAAGGTAGATTGTAGAATTAAGAAGAGAGTGAGAAAGAAATTGAAGCACCCATTTTAAATAGTCTTTAAAGGAGCTTAGCCACAAAAAGAAGTCTATATGAGATGACAAATAAAGCTAGCACACCTAGATCATAGAAGTCATGGAGAGGAGTAAGATATAAGAACACTGATAAGGTAGAAAAGCACTGAGTTGAAAAGAGCTTTAACATGCAAAATCTTACTTTATTTGTAAGCAATGCGCATACATATACACATACCCCATATACATATATATATATGTATATGTGTATACATATATCTGTGTGCATGTGTGCATATAAATAAATAGAAATTATATATATGTATATTCTTAAGTAAAATATATTTGACTTCCATATTTCAACTGATGCTCATGATTTTATCTTAGCCAGATGAGCAGTTAGAAAGTTTATGAATCAAAGCTCCATTTACTTTAGCTATAGAAAATAATCACTTGTTTCTCATATAAATTTTAGAGAGCTATATCCATTATATGAAATAAAAAATTGTAGAATAAAAGTATGCATATGAAATTCAAACACATTTTCATTCATTTATTGTCATCAAGAAATAGATTGAGGAAATATATCTTCTTTAAAATATACATGTAATATATTGTATTAATTGCTATCTAGGGGAGGGGGGAGGGGGAAAGGAGGGGATAAATTGGAACACAGAGTTTTGCAATGGTGAAAGTTGGAAATTACCTATGCATATGTTTTGAAAATAAAAAGCTTTAATAAAAATAAAATATACAGATAAATATACATTTCAATATATGCATATAACCCTTCATGAAGTTCTTTTTATATAAAAGGCAAGGAAGGGATGTCCTATATTGATTATTTCAATATTAAACCCATAGTTTGATTATTTCATCAACATACTGAGATCTTTCCATTTTCCTCTCCTTGTTTTCAGCCTGAATCATCAGTTTAGGAAATTTTAAAAAAACAAACATCCTTTAGTACCTAATATTTTTAAGGAACTATTATGAGTATTTGGCAATATATAAGTTTAGACCAATTATTTTCCTGTCTTCATGGTCATTATACTTAGAGTTTAAATGATTTGATTGAGGCCACACAATTATTTAGCAGCATAGCTAATATTTGAATGCAGGTCCTTTGACTCAATATCTTCTGAAAATTTGAAAGATGCCTCTTGTTTGTTTGTTTTTTTTAATGATGATTCTTGAAATTATCCTTTCTGCATCCCCTACTCAGTGACATTTCCTAGTAGTAAAATACAAAACAAAAATGTCAGGAAAAAAAGAAATTGACCAATTCATCACATCTGACAACGTATGGAATATTCCACCTCTTAGTATTATTCCAAATCTCCAATAAAATGAGAGAGATGATTTTTCTCATTGTTTTAAATATGTCTTCTCCTTAACAATACTGGTACCAGCTCCCACTACCTTTCTAGCTACCTTGTTGCAATTATCTTTTAATTCATTCCGAGCCTCAGACTAATATATCTCCATGGTTTACATTATTGTTTAAGTAAACTTCCTTAGTATTAATTTAATTATGTCACTACTTTACACAAAAACATTCAAGACTTCTCCTCTAAACAAAATCTAAGTTTCTGATTCTAATGTGCATGGGAATCTAATTTGACTTCTAATTTGTCCTTTATTTCCCCACCATTTATCATAACACTTCACTATATTATAAACTGCATGTTTCAACCAAACTGGAATATTGTTTATTGGCATTTTCTTTCTGGTTTCACTTCTCCATGTAATTTTATTTGCACCATCACCCCTCACTGGAAGTTAATTTTACCTATTTCTGACTGTTGATCCTAATTTGTTAGAAACTAAAAAGTGATAAATGATGATTTAGGATTAATTATGTCGCTCACTTCCCAGCAAAGAAACAGTGGACTGCCATTGCTAAATGAAATCCATTTGTAATCGTGACCAATGTGTTGATTACCTTTGCTTGATTGTATTTATTGGTATAAGGAAGGATTAAAAGACAGATATGTTTTAACCAAGATATCATGATCCCAAGCAGGGAGTCACTAAACAGAGAGTATCCCTTAGGGTAGTGTCATCATTAGGTGGACAACATAGCAGATGTAGATATGTAGCAGATAAGAGAGTGAGTAGGAAATGAAAATAAAAATGAACATAAATAATTACACTAAAATGTACGATATGGCAAAATTATTATAAGGCAGGTATAAATAGCATTATCTTCATTTAGACAAGAGAGAAATTCTGTGTCCTCAACTATTGTGCTGGGTCTATCTATGGATCAGTGTTTAATCAATTTCTGCTACCTCTATAACTGATTTATTAAGATTAGTTTAACAGCTGAATAGAAGATAGATTGGAATATAGAGAATGTTAGATAAAGGACATCAGTCATATATCTATAAAATTATAAATTTATGTATTTTATAGCAACCTGATCAGTGGTGTTTCTTTATGTGTTTACCCCCCGGGTGAAAGGAAAGACTTGTGAAAAACAGACAATTTCTTTACTAATGGATTATATTAAAGATATAACCTTTTAACTAGAAAGCAATCATGTTTTTGTGGTGTAAATACAAGATTTTAATTACTTTCCTACTTTTTAAATTTATAGAGTAATAGTTCTTGTTCCTTCAAGTGCCCATATAAAAACATTGTTCTGTCTTTTGTTGTGCTATTAACTGTAGTTGTGAATTCAGTCACTTTGCTCCAAAATATATGCAGTGTTTCTACCTGAAAAAGTTATACCATCCCTTTGCTCTGATAAAGCACAAGTCTGTAACTATACAACTCATCCTACAGAATTAAATTACATTTTTAAAGCATTTATGGTGTGTTTTAGGTTTAAATGGTGAAGAAATCTTAACAGTTTTGCTGAAAGGCATATGTTATCTGAATTATAGTCAGATTTAGCTATGGTTATATCTCATGAGTATTGAATTTAGCCAGTGACAAGGGCTAAAGTGAATTACAATCCATGAATGGAGAAGGGAAGATAAGAAAGAAGTCCCAACGATTTTAACTTGGGTTTGGACAGAAAAAAAAAAACTTAAGAGAAAGGTCAAATGCAATAGTAACTGGAATCAAAGATAAGGTTAAGTTGGAATGCTCACATTAAATGATTCAGGGGAAGAAGCTAATGTTGAGGGAAATTTAACATAATACAAGCCAAGTGTTTTGGAGAATATGAAGTGGAATAAGGGTTAATGTATGTAATCAGAAGTTAATGGAATGTACCTGGAGATTACTACTGGTAATTTTAACATCTTTTAAATTGTGTTATTTCATCATGATGTATGGTTTTTTAATTTTTGGAAGCAGGAGAGTGCAACTTAGGGTACATTTCTGCCTTGTCAAAGGCTCTTTGGAGTTAAGTAAAATAAAACACTACATGTGATAAGTGATCCTCAAGCTCTAAATAATGCTGTTGGTTCAATGACTTTGATTACTTTAGGAAATAACTTCATCTAGGATGAGTTAAAGGTTCCTCTTTGTATGATTTCTCCTGGGAAATTTCTTTTTGGAGGGATATGCCTGAAATGTCTATTAGCAGAAAATAGAATCATATTTCTAAAGGCTATTTAACCCATCCCCATCATTTTACATATGAAGAAACTAAGATCCAGGTATGTTGGGTAAATTGCATGAGGTCACAGAGGCAGTAAATATTGATTTGAATTCACATTCTCTGATTCTAGAATCAGTTCTTTCTACTGTTGCATGCTGTAGCTATGATCTCATCCTCATAGATGTTCCCTCCAACGGTACAGATGACTTCATCCATTCAAAACTGTTCATTATCTTCAACTCTGTTCTACATCCCCCCCATAACCTTCCATGGGGGTGTGTGGCCACAACTTACTAGAAGCCATTACTAATATCTCTTAACATTGCCTAGATATCTGTGTATCAAATGAATTGTCTGTTTTCCCTCATTCTTGCTATATGGCTCACTTTCTTTTCTGTTCATATGTGTATTTGATCTTATTGTGAACACTGATCATCACCCACAGTTCATTGTAAATATAATTTCCTCTTGAGGGATTGGCAATTTTGTTTCTTTGGAGATAGTAATGCTACATCAGGCATGCACTCTCACAGGCAGAATATTGGTATTAACAAGGAAGGCGTTTGTTTTGTTTTGTATTGTTTCATTGAGAAGCTGTGGACCATTGAGAGTTCTGCTTAATGTTTCCAAAGCACCCAAACTATCTCTTTTCCTCCAGATTTGTACTGGACCCAGCTTATTGTCCATCAATAGTGTCTACTGATGAACCAGCTTTGGGGGTTATCCATCCAACTGAATATCCTAGAACAATAGGCATCTACTCACTTTTCCATGTATGTGTGTGTGTTTGTATGTGTTTCTCTATAAGGATTATTAGGCCAAAACTTTTGAGTGGTTGTTGTTCTTATTTAGGAGGCTCTGTAATATTCTGGGGCTTGATGCAATCAGCATAATATCATCTGCAAAGAGGAGCATCTGGAGGACCTTACCAGCTATAGGGAATTCCTGTTCCATTTGGACTATGTGCTGGACATCCTCAGGCCATGGCATACACTTTTGGTGAGCATATGTTGCACTTTTTATGCCTCACAAGATATTAATGAGCAGGATCCCTGAATAATTATTTCTTTATTTGAGTATGTAAAGAAAGTCTATGTTTTTTCATCTTCACATAGGCACACAAATAGTCCCAGAGAACTTGTTGGAAGACAATCTATAAGACTGTATTTTGTGCTCCCAGATTGTTTCTTAAGATTTATATTTTTTTTCACAAATATACAATAAATATATTTAGATATTAAATCATGTGACCATAATTATACAATCTCTGTCAGAATTTTTAAAAGGCTTTTATTTTCATTGAAAATGCCATTGATAGGGTATAGATTTAAAAGTAATTTAAATATGCAAAGGTAGGGATAGGATGCATTAATGGTTGATGTCATTTTCATTGTTTTTTATCTTTTATCAGATAGCTAGAGATTGATATAGATACAAACATTTTACATATATGTAGTATACATCTAATATATACACATGTACATGTAAGTATATATAAATATATACATACAGGCTAATCTAGCAGTATCTTACATTCCTTCAGATGTTTTGGAAATGTAAATGACCTCAAAGTTGTATTGCCCTCAGCATGGAATTCCAAAGTCTCTATTTTATTCTATCCAACTGTTCTTTGTTTTCTTTAGTGCCATTTTCACTTCCTCATTCAACACATAAGGGACTGTGTTATTAGAGTGCAAATGTGATGGTTCCACTGTCATCAAGTTCATAATTAGAAACCTTGGCAGATCTTTTCCATTATTCATCAGTTTCCTGGACTCTTTCCTTATTCACCTTTAAATGTTCTTTGGATGACCTGGCTTAATTGGGTCTCATGTGAATATTTCTGTTAAATCATTTTTTCCCTCTACTGCTTTTCATTGTTTTATGAAACAATGCTATTCATTATATTCTAACATTATCCCCAGAAAAGTCTTCCATATTGGTTTATATTCTAAACCTATGTTCCCCTTGGCTGTCATGTCTTCTTTGATTGTCAAGGACAGTAAATATTTGCTTGTTCAGGCACTTCCTGAGGTCTTTCTTTAAATTTTTATTATTTTCCAATCCATTTTGGGGATTGGTATATGTCAGTTAAACCTAAATAGGAAATGAAACTAGTCTTTGCTAATATCTGTTAATTTATCCATTTCTCATTTTTGTCATTACTGACCTATTGGAAATGGTCAGATTGGAACTGTTAATTCACTATCTTCTCTTTTCATGTTATCTTTTCTTCTCTTTTGACTTCTCCAGCTCAAAATAAGATGTAGGAACTATTCTTCTATACTTTCAAATTATGTTAGAAATTACTTGAATTCATAGGACCAATAGCAATACATGAGTGTATCTAGCTACCATATATCACAAACATTGTTTTCTATATTTTATTATGTGTATGAATTTTATACTTTTAATATGATAGCTAAGCTATTTTATTTTTATTTAATTTAAAAATATCACTAATTCCTGATGCTTTTAAAACATGGTAATTTTTAATATATATTTCACACCCCAAGACATGATACTTCCCTTATAACAGAGACCAAAAAAGTAATTTGAAGGTAGCCATCATGACTACCACATCTGATGTCACATATATTGTTCTAAATTCATAGTACCTCACCTTTAATTTTTTTTATATAAAGCTTTTTATTTACAAAACATATGACATTGACCTTTGCAAAAAAACTTTTTTTTTCCCAAGCTTTTCCTTTCCTCCCCCCCACCCCCCACCCCTAGATGACAGGTAATCTAATACATGCTAGATAGGATAAATTATATGACAAATAAAATACATGTATACATATTTATACAGTTATCTTACTGCACAAGAAACATCAGATCTAGAAAGAGAAGAAGAAAAAAAACAACCTAAGAAGGAAAACAAAATGCATGGAAATATTCACAGAAAGCGTTAAAATGCTGTGTTGTGGTTCACTCTCAGTTCCCACAGGCCTCTCTCTGGATGTATATGACTATCTTCATCGCAGCACAACTGGTTTGAATCACATCATTGTTGAAGAGAACCATGTCCATCAAAATTGATCATTGTATAGTCTTGTTGCTGTGTATAATGTTCTCCTGGTTCTGCTGATTTCACTCAGCATCAGTTCATGCAAGTCTCTCCAATCCTCTCTGAAATCCTCCTGTTGGTCATTTCTTACAGAACAATAATATTCCATAACATTCATATACCATAATTTATTCAGCCATTCTCCAATTGATGGGCATCTTTTCAATTTCCAGTTTCTTGCCACTACAAAAAGGGCTGCCACAAACATTTTTGCACATGTGGATCCCTTTCCCTCCTTTAAAATCTCTTTGGGATATAGGCCCAATAGAAACACTCCTGGGTCAAAGGGTATGCACAATTTGACAACTTTTTGAGCATAGCTCCAAATTGCTCTCCAGAATGGTTGGATCCGTTCACAGTTCCACCAACAATGTATCAGTGTCCCAGTTTTCCCACATCCCATCCAACAGTTATCATTATCATTTCCTGTCATTTTAGACAATCTGACAGGTGTGTAGTGGTATCTCAGAGTTGTCTTAATTTGCATTTCCCTGATCAATAGTGACTTGGAGCACCTTTTCATGTGACTGGAAATAGTTTCAATTTCTTCGTCTGAAAATTGTCTGTTCATATCATTTGACCATTTGTCAATTGGAGAATGGCTTGAATTCTTATATATTTGAGTCAATTCTCTATATATTTTAGAAATGAGGCCTTTATCAGAACCTTTGGATGTAAAAATATTTTCCCAGTTTACTGCCACCCTTCTAATCTTGTCTGCATTCATTTTGTTTGTACAAAAACTTTTTAACTTGATATAGTCAAACTTATCTATTTTGTGATTAATGATGACCTCTAGTTCTTCTTTGGTCACAAATTCCTTCCCCCTCCACAGATCTGAGAGGTAAACCATCCTACATTGTTCTAATTTGTTTATAATATCATTATTTATGCCTAGATCATGAATCCATTTTGACCTTATCTTGGTATATGGTGTTAGGTGTGGGTCAATGCCTAATTTCTTCCAGACTAGTTTCCAATTATCCCAGCAGTTTTTGTCAAATAGTGAGTTTTTATCCCAAAAACTGGGGTCTTTGGGTTTATCAAACACTAGATTACAATTGTCATTGAGTATTTTGTTCTGTGAACCTAACCTATTCCACTGATCCACTACTCTATTTCTTATCCAGTACCAAATGGTTTTGGTGACCACTGCTTTATAATATAGTTTTAGATCTGGTGAAGCTAGGCCACCCTCATTTGCATTTTTTTCATTAATTCCCTTGAAATTCTTGACCTTTTGTTTTTCCAGATGAATTTTGTTGTTATTTTTTCTAGTTCAGTTAAATAATCTCTTGGGAGTTTGATTGGTGTAGCACTAAATAGATAGATTAGTTTAGGTAGTATTGCCATCTTTATTATATTCGCTCGACCTATCCAAGAGCACTTGATGTTTTTCCAATTGTTTAGATCTGACTTTATTTGTGTGGAGAGTGTTTTGTAGTTTGGCTCATATAGATCCTGACTTTCCCTTGGCAGATATATTCCCAAATATTTTATACTATCGATAGTTATTTTGAATGGAATTTCTCTTTGTATCTCTTGCTGTTGCATTTTGTTGCTCACCTTTAAAATTAAAAGAGGGTAGTAACCATTTCCTTTTTCTTCTTTTAGGCCAGAAATCAGTCATCATAAATACATAGCAATTATCTTCATTTTTTTTGTTATTTTGATTTATATAGTTTGTAGCCATGGTGTATATTGTTTCCATGTTCTGCTTACTTTATACACCGTCACTTTATATACTTAACCATATTTCTTGAAATTATTCATATTTGTTCCCTATTTCTTGAAAAACAAACTATTAGATAGCATCAATATAGCATGATTAATATAGCCTTTCTCTAGTGAATGGGCATCCACTTTGTTTCTACATTTTGGCTTCCAGAACAAATATCCTATGGACATGTTGGCATGCATGAGATCTCTCCTTCTGCCTTTGACCTCTTTGAGGTTCTATTTTAACTGGATTTTTGAAGTCAATGAAAACGAACTTTATCACTTTTTAGCATAATTTGAAAGTGCTTTTGAGAATCGTATAAATAATGTGATTTATAGCTCCACCAACATTGTAATATTCTGTCTCTCTCTAAGACTTCCAATTTTTTTTTATTTGCAAAACATATGTATGGGTAATTCTTCAAGATTTAACCCTTACAAACTTTCTGTTACAAATTTTTCCTCCCTATTCCCTACCCCTCCCCTAGATGGCAGGATATTCACTACATGTTAATTATGTTAAAATACTTGACAAATCAAATATATGTATACATAGTTCCACACTTATCATTGTTGTGCAAGAAAAATCATATCTACAAAAAAGAAAAATCAAATAAAGGAAACACAATGCAAGCAAACATCAATAGAGAGCATGAAAATGTTATGTTGTGGTCTACATTTCACATCCCTCTCTCTGGGTGTATATGGCTTTCTTCAGTGAACAATTGGAAGTGGTTTGAAACATTTCATTGTTGAAGAGAGCCATATCCATCAGAATTGATTGTCATATAGTATTGTTGTTGCTGTCTATAATGATCTCCTGCTTCTGCTCATTTCACTCAGCATCAGTTCATGTAAGTCTCTCCAGGCCTCTCTGAAATCGTCCTGCTGGTCGTTTCTTACAGAACAATAATATTCCATAATATTCATATACCATAATTTATTCAGCCATTCTCCAATTGATGGGCATCCATTTAGTTTCCAGTTTGTAGCCACTACAAAAAGGGCTGCCACAAACATTCTTGCACATGTGGGGCCCTTTCCTTCTTTTATGATTTCTTTGGGGTATAAGCCCAATAGAAATGTTGCTGGGTCAAAGAGTATGCACAGTTTGATAACTTTTTGAGCGTAGCTCCAAATTGCTCTCCAGAATGGCTGGATCCGTTCACAGCTCCACCAACAATGCATCAGTGTCCCAGCCTTCCCACATCCCCTCCAACATTCATCATTATCTTTTCCTGTCATTTTAGCCAATATGACAGGAGTGTAGTGGTACCTAAGGGTTGTAAGACTTCCAATTTTGATCTTTTTGTGACCTTTGCAAAATTACTCTGTGTCATATGAAATCCTGGAATTCATTTTACTGGCATTTTCCTAGTTTTTAATGGTTTTAAAAACTTTTAAACATGTTTAGATAATTTAATTTCAGGTGATTTGCTTTTTAATTGTTAACATCACTTAAATATTTTCTCAATGCAATCAATACGTAGCATTGAGTCTATTTCCTATAAATTTAGCATTTCAGAATTTTTGTCATAAATATTTGATGCTAAGACTTTGATATTTGTATTGTCTTATTTACCTTTCATGCAAAAGTTTTTTTTAATTACTCCATATTCTTTTCTTTTTTTCTTTTAATATCTTTATTACTTTTTGTATTTATGAATTTTTCATCTCCTATAGTTAAGAAAAATATAGCCTATTCTCATTCCCCTTTATCCTGTGGCTTTTATATTTGTAACAACAACAAACATTTACATAGGCTTTTTTTGGTTTGCAAAATGTTTTACTTGTTTTATCTTATTTGATCATTGTAACAACTCTGTGAAGGAGGTGTCTGGCTTGCAATGATTCCTATTTAGATTAGGGGTTGATGGGAAATGTTAATTCTTTAATATTAGAGGAGACTGAAACAAGTTTTATACAACCCCATTCCCCTCTCCTCCAGCAGATTGTCCCCTCTATCATCCCCATTCTTTCTCTTATTTTCAAATTCTCTTTCTACTGACTCATTTCCTTCTGCCTACAAATATACCCATGTCTTCCCTATCCTAAAAAAAATTCTCTAATTGATCCTTCCACTTCCATTATCATCCTATGTCTCTTTTATCCTTTGTAGCTAAACTCCTAGAAAAAAATTATCTGCAATAGGTGCTTCCACTTTCTTTCCTTCCAATCTCTTTTTAGTCCCTTATAAACTGGCTTTAATCTTATAATTCTGCTGAAATTGCTATCTCCAAAATTACTAATGGTTTCTTATTTACTAAATCTATTCAATGGCCATTTCTCAGTTCTCATTCTCCTTGACTTCTCTAAAGCTTTGGATACTGCTAATCACACTTCCTTGATATTCTGATAGATTTTTGGGACACCACTCTTCTGCTTTTCTTTTTACCTATCTGATAGTGCCTTTTCTGTAGTTTTTTTTGGATCTTCCTCTAGGTCTTACCATCTAACTATAGGTGTCCCTCAGAGTTCTGTTTTGAATCCTCTTCTCTTCTGCCTCTATACTATTCCATTTGGTGATTGATTTCATCAGCTCTCATGAACTTCACTACCCCTATGCTGATGATTTTCAAATCTCCATTTCCTGTTTCAAGCTCTCTGCTGACCTCCAATCTTTCATCTCCATCTGCCTTTCAGAGATCTCCATCTGCCTTTCAGAGATCTCAAACTAGATTCCATTTACTACCTATAGCTACTTGAAACTCACTATGTCCAAAAGAGAACTCATTGTTTTTCCCCTAATCCATCCACCCCCTCTTACCTTCCATATTTCTATAAAGGGTATCCCATCCTCTTTGTTCTTAGGCTTCCAAATTAAGAGTCATCTGGATTCTTCAGTATCCCCCATTCCCTATATCCAGTTCATCACCAAGTCCTGACAATTTCATCTTTGCAATAGGGAGCATCTTAAATATTCCCTATTGTCTTCTCTGACACTTCTGCTATCTTTTTACAGATACTCATCATGTTATAATTGAACTGTGTGATAGGCTGCTGGAGAGCTTACCTCCGTCAAATCTCTTCTTACTCTAATCCATCTTCCATTCAGCTACTGATGTGATTTTCCAAAAACATTAGTTTTATCATTTCACTTCCTTGCTCTACAAACTTCAGTGCCTTCCTATTGCTTCCAGGCACAAATACAAAATGCTTTGTTTGGCACTTAAATCTTTTCATTGCCTAGATCCTTCTTACCTTTCCAATATTCTTATATCTTACTCCCTGATATATACTCTTTGACCCAATGGCAATTGTCTCCTTGTAGTTCCATGTATGTACAAGGCTTTCAAGTTTCTGCACATCCTCTTTGGCTATCCCCCATACCTAAAAACAAACAAACAAACAAATAAAAAAACCTCACCCTCTTCTTCAATTTCTGACCTCCCTGACTTCCGTTAAATTTTAGCTAAAATCTTACTTTCTGCCGGGAGCATTCTCTAACTTCTCTTAATTATAGTGCCTTCCCTCTGTTATTTTTTTTTCTTATTTATCCTGTATATAGATTCCTTTCTATGTATTTACTTGTATGTTTTCTCCCCCATTAGACTGCAAGTTCCTCAAGGGCAGAAACTGCCTTTTATCTCTTTTTTTATCCCCAGTGCTTAGCACAAGATTTGGCACATAGTAGTTGCTTATTAAATATTGATTGATTTATTAATTGGGCAACCTGTTGTCAAAGGGCAAAGATTGGGAAGGTGAATGACAGAGAATTAAAGGGAAAAATAAGACAAAGACCAGCAAACGTCTCAGGTAAAAGAAAAATCACTTACAACCAAGAGCACAAGCTGATAAATAATCAAGAAACACTGTAAAAAAAATGATTGCAAATATAATTAAATAAAAATCATAAGACAATGGAAATTACATATCTGATGAATCCCAGAACCTTGTGAATTTCCAACATGTGTTTTAGAATAGCATAAGAGAGAAACATGAATCTTGAAAGGGGAATTTATGTAGCAACTCTAAAGCAGAATTTATAGTCTGCATAGAAAAAAATAATTAATAGACATTAGAAACTAGACCTCATGAGAAATACACTAACAAATACAATTACAAATATTGTATAAAGGTAATAATTGAAATCACAGAAATGATGAGATCAAGAATGTTATTAGATATTATAAATATTGAGAAGATTCAAGCCAAAGTTTTAGAGGATTTTCATTGTTGGTAGGGTTGTTTTGAATGAAAATCCAGTAAAGGATATTGAGAAATTACTTATAGACAGGTAGAAGAATAGCCATGAAAGAAAAATGCCATAAAAACCTAGGGAGGAGAATTTGCACAGGGAAAATGGAGTCAACAAGATCAAATATTTCAGGTCAAGAACATGAAAAATGAGAAAATGTCATGAGATTATCATTGGTAATGTAAGAGAGAACAGTTTTTTAAGCTTGGAAGGAAGATTTCATTAAAAAGAACTTTTATTGGCCTGGAGAAGGGCAACCTTTTCATATGAGACAGGCTAAATGAGGAGATAATAATGAAGGATATCTAATGATGTGAGATGAATCAAGGAGAAAAGGACATTGAAAATAGGTTCAATTTTCATGAGTCAAGTTTGTTGAAAGAGGGTGCTGTGAAGAAATTGAAGAAAGAGGAAAAATTTTAGAATGATTGTGGTCAATGGTAAAGGAAATTTATTTTGAAGATGTGTAACAATCAATCATCTTGCTGCATTGAGGGCTTAGTTGAAACAGCTTAATGAATGTGAAGTGAATCTAGTCAACAAGGACATCGAATTGATTATAGAACATTAGGTTTTAAATCCTTGCTGTGATACCTAACACTGAAATCCTGGACAAATGCCAACAATTGTGTCTCAGAGATGTCTACAGTATTTATTAAGTTGTAAAAACCTGTCTTGCAATATGAATTTGTTGGGGAACTTTCCTGCCAAAAATTTCTAATTAGTTAATTAATCAAATAATTAGAAAGCTTTGTTTAAGTACACTCTACATTTTAGGAACTGTACTGGCACTAGGAATTCAAACACAAAGAACAAATAGTTCTTGCCTTCAGGAAGCTTTACAAATATTTAGCACATGCATTAACAAGTACAGGAACAGGGACTGAACCTTTGATTTCATAGTTATGAAGAGTTTTTGGGAGAGGAAACTCATATCAATGCAGTTCAGCACCTTTTTTCCAAACTGTATTTTTAGAAATTTGCCTAGATCACTGAAGTTGGTACTTGTCCAGGGAAACATAGCAAACATAAGAGGCAAGACTTGAATCCAGATCTCATTGATTTTGAAGACATCTCTATATTCATTTTGTCATGATTCCCCTTTTGTAAATAAACATGTACAAAGTAAAAGTTTAATCTCTGTATTAATTGAATTGGTGATACTAATTTATATTTCTTTTTCTGCTTTATCTCTCCCAGGCATGAGTTTCAAGACTATATTCATAAAGAGATTTGGACAAAGTTCCTACTTTTTTCTTCTTTTTTCCTTTCTTTCTCTTCTTTGCTCTTTTTTGAAAAATATTTTTATCAAATATATATTAATAATTTTACTAAAATTTTCATATATTCACTTGTACATCCATCTCATATAGCATTTCCCACTTCTTTTGGATAGTTCATTTGTTGCTACCTTCATTGCTATTTTTGAGACTTAATCTTGTTTAGAATCCCTATTTTCTTTTTTGTTGAGATGAGTTTAATTTCTAGATTTGTGGATGTTCACATATTTCCTTTAAATTCTTTCTCTTTTGACTTATAAATATACACAATAGCTTCACACAATGTTTTTATGTAATATCTCTTGTGAATTTACTATTCTCAAAAATTATTTTGGAAATTTGGTTTTCTGTTCTTAAAAATTACATAATTTTGTAATTTATTAATTTTGTTAGCCTTTAAAAGCAGAGCATAACTTTCTTATCAATTGGATGTGAACTTGTGAATGCATGTTATTTTTTCCTTTGTTGTTAAGTGAAATATGTGTCATTAAAATTTAACTATTTTTCTTCTTTTCTCAGTCCAACTCACAAAGTTATTCAGGATCCTCCAACCATCTCTTCCATGCCTACATCTTTTTTGTTTAAATGATTTTTAACCTTGGCATTTGATTCAAAGAAATATTAATCTAATTCTCCACTTTTCTGCCTGCCTCACTTCCTGTTGCTCTGAGGAGGCTTTAATTTGCTCCATTATTATAGACTATTCTCA
Source organism: Myrmecobius fasciatus (assembly GCA_023553655.1). Classification (NCBI taxonomy): domain Eukaryota; kingdom Metazoa; phylum Chordata; class Mammalia; order Dasyuromorphia; family Myrmecobiidae; genus Myrmecobius; species Myrmecobius fasciatus. The sequence continues at coordinate 138,800 of JAJPUD010004767.1, read as the reverse complement.
TAAATGTTAGACAGAGTGAGTTTTATAAAGAATATTAGACTAATTTCTTCCTTTCATCATTTAAATTTCAATTTATCTGTTTTGTCCTTTCATGCTATTTGAACTTTTAAACTTAATTAAATTTCTTCTATTTAATTGATTTTTCCAATTCAAATTTCTGTTCCTTTTTGGATTCATTAGTAGAGATGATTCAAATTTCACTGTCATGTTTCAGGTTTTTGTTAATGTTTAGTGTCAGTTTTGCAGTAAAGAAGATTTTTGTTTGCAAGCCTATTTTTTCAGCATAGTATTCCACCATTAATTTTTTAGTTCTCATCATTAACAAATATTTTCATGTGATTGAGAATGTTTTTCCTTAATCTGTGAATGTCAACCTATGTGGATATTTTGGGGTTTAATATTGAAGTTTTGGACCAACATGACTACATTTTTGATGGATTGTAACAAAAATGTCTTGTTTATAGCCCATTACAAATAATATTGTCAATCAGTGAAACACAATTTATCAAAATGCTATTTTTCACTTGTTCTGTTCTCAAGTTTCTGATCTCAAGGAGCTCAAAGTCTAATAGAGAAGACAATATGCAGACAACTATATATAAACAAAATATGCCCATGATAAATTAGAGACAATCAACGGTAACTTCCATTTATACCTGGTTTCCAATGATTTTGGTTAATTTCTATGCATGACTTCATGAAGTAAGTTTTCTAGGTTTATTTGTTTCATTGTCTTTTTGTTTCTTTGTACATTTTCCTCTAGGAGGTCAATAATTCCCATTGTCTTCTGGCATTCTGCCTTCAAAACAATTACTCTGTCTCCTGCTGATTTTAGCTGTTTTAATGTTTTTTTTTTCTTTTTCAGTTTTTTTAATCTCTACATTTTTAGTGTTGACACTATAAATCTTTTTATTAACACACATTTCAATATTATTTGCCATTATTTGTTTGAAAGAATAAATTTTCTTCATTTTATAAATTTTCTCAAGAACATTGATTTCAAACAGTTTTTATCCTTATTTGTATCTTTAATTCTATTGCATTTCCAATATACTCTTTAGAAATCCATTCTACTTATTCTAATCTTCTTTGTGGATATGTTTTGTTAAAATTTCTGTGTATATATTTATCAGTTTCAGGACAACAGAATCAAAATTTTTACAGGACAAAAATAAATTCTTCCAGTTATTCTGTTATTATTTCTGGGACCTAGTTGTTGTTTTGATATTGTATGTTCAATTCTGCATTTTTCATATTACCTTCTTTGATTCTATAATAGCATTCTTTGTTTTGGGGCCTCTTTTTGTTGTTTACTCATTTTCAAACTCAATTTAATGTTGTCTGGGAGATTTTTATTTTTATAAATTATTTGTGGAGTTGTGAGATGATTAATAGGAGTTTATTTTTGGATAATTCCTCACTCTCAATATTTTTCAGAAGCCATGGTTTCTTTTAATTTGATGTTACTCTTTATCTTTTCTTTAATAAGATGGTGGTTTGATGAATCTGATTTGGAAATGATTATCACATTAGTAATTAGTCAGTAATTAGTTATTTTCTGTCATTTAAGATATAGAGGAAGAGAAGGGGATGGGAATAAGACAAATATTTATGTGGCCTACTATGTGCCAGACAATGTGCTAAATCCTTTCACAATTTTTTGTACTGTTGTTCAGTGCTTAATACCTTAATTGCCTATTAACTATCTTCATGATGAAAAGATTCCTGATATAAAGCAACGAGGCTGTTATGTAGACTAAAAGTCTTTTGTCTTTTTTTAATCCTAAAATATCTTTTAATCCTAAAATATATTTTCTAACCTCTTTTATAACTTTGCATTCATTTTGTTTAATATTAAAATTTATAAAACTTATTTATTATTATATTAGTGTAATTTCTTCACTTTCTTATTTTCTGGAGAATTCATACAGTCATATAGGATATATATAGTACATATAGACAACATATATTTTCATTATGTTCTTTTCTTCATGGTAAGCATAGCAATGTAAAGTGACTAAATGTATCATTTGTTTGTTTTGGATGCATAATAAAGCCAATTCAACCAACACATTTTTTCTTCAACAAGTGGTACTTCCTATTGATCATTCCATTAGCTATAATTTCCTTGTATATTTTTGTTTTTTTCCCTTATAGTAAAGAATGTTATTATTTATATGATTTATTGCCACTTATGGCATATCAATTCTTCAATGCTGGATAAGGATTTCAATTTTATCTATTAAATAAAGAAATTCACTGCACTATTCTTAGTACCTCAGATAAGATTCTTAAGACAATGGCATCTTTTAACAGCATGAGTCTTCTGAGAATCTCAATACTTAGAATGGGAAATAACTTGTGCCACTAAGGCTCTAACATACTAATGAGGAAAGTTCTGTGGAAATTATGTGTTTAGTAGCTGATAGAACTGTTATGTTTTGCCAACTAACCCAGGAATTTTGGTACTAACTCATATTGACAGTAGCAAAACTTACTGAGCTGCTGCTAAAATGATTTCCTTAAACAATAACTGCAATGAATTATCTACATGTTAACTTAGTTTGTGTGTTCATAAAGATATAATATGCCTGAATATCTTTTTGGTATTCTGCTTCTTTAAATTAATTCTGAAAATTTCATGATAGGATAAGTAAGTGCCTTCCAAAAGGATTTTTTAAAATTATTTTGAGCACATAATGAAACCAACTCTATTTATGTGGCCATCTTCATTCATTTTGCTGTGGAGAACCTATGAGCCATCATTTCCATTTAGCTAGAAAAAAAAATCAAACTTGTGCCTTCAGATTAAAGTTACAGAAATAAAAAATCAACATGAATGTGACTCAGATTCTCCAGGAATGTATAAAATATTGATCATTGGGAAATTACTTCATGAGATCTCCCAATGAAATTAATGTTTATTTGCATTCTAAAATTCAGTGAGGATCAATTGTTCATTTTGATCAATTTTCTACTGCCGTTGTCAAAAAATTATTACAACCAAGGCATTTATCATCTCTTGGTTAACTTTTGGTTTAAATAATCATTATAATTTTCAAAATTCAAAATAGGAAAAAAGATGTCATTAAGAGGAAGGTATTACCAATTGTTAAACTGTCTTCTAAGAACATTAAAATATTCCTGGGTACCTATTATATGTGTTTACTCACTAGAGTTAACTCATATTACCAGGACTATCTTTTAGGTATGGTATATTTGTAAGTAATCTTGTCTAAACTAGTTAATTAAAATGATGCAAATTAGAATAAATATTTTATTTTCAAATGGGATATACAAAAATAAAAAACAGCTTTAAAATAAGACTGACTAATGAAGGAGGATATATCACCAAAATCCAGATAATCCAAAAGCTATTTTAAGAAGCTTTTAAAAGATTATATTCCTTAGGTTATTACTGAAATTAATTTTCCTTCTTTACCTACCAACCTATGTATATATTTTCCATTCTTCTTTCTCCTTCCTTCCTTCCTTCCACAAATAGGTGGATGGTTCTCTACACACATGGTACTTCACTACATATTTTGAGGAATACAGCAATTAAGATATTTTTTAAATTTTTTATTAAAGCTTTTTTTTCTTTTTTTTTCTTTTTTTTTTTTGCAAAACATATGTATGAGTAATTCTTCAACAATGACCCTTACAAAGCTTTCTGTTACAAATTTTCCCCCTTAGTCTCCACCCCTCCCCTAGATGACAGGAAGTCCATTACATGTTAATTGTGTTAAAATACTTGACAAATCGAATAGATGTATATATATTTCCACACTTAACTTGCTGTGCAAGAAAAATCGTATCTACAAGAAAAAAATCTGAGAAAGGAAACACAATGCAAGAAAACATCAATAGAGAGCATGAAAATGTTATGTTGTGGTCCACATTTGATATCCCTCTCTCTGGGTGTATATGGCTTTCTTCACTAAACAATTGGAACTGGTTTGAAACATTTCATTGTTGAAGAGAGCCATGTCCATCAGAATTGATCATCATATAGTCTTGTTGTTGCCGTGTATTATGATCTCCTGGTTCTGCTGATTTCACTCAGCATCAGTTCATGCAAGTCTCTCCAGGCCTCTCTGAAGTAATCCTGCTGATCATTTCTTATAGAATAATAATATTCCATAATATTCATATACCATAACTTATTCAGCTATTCTCCAATTGATGGGCATCCATTGTTTCCAGTTTCTAGCCACTACAAAAAGGGCAGCCAGAAACATTTTTGCACATGTGGGTCCCTTTCCTTCCTTTAAGATCTCTGTGATATAAGCCCAATAGAAACACTGCTGGGTCAAAGAGTATGCACAGTTACAGCAATTAAGATACAACCAAATAATTCAATAGCATTTTGGGCAGACAACTAATGCTGGAATGGAATAATCTTTATGTTTATTTATTTTGATAAATGAGGGATTACTATCTATAGACTTTTCTTATAATAATAACCAACATTTAATGATATTTAACCTTAAGGTTACAAAAATTATAAATCATTATATATAAATAATACCTTTTTACTCGCAGCTATTTTCTGTGATAAGTCCTAGGGCATAATTTTATTTTCATTAAAAATAGACATTGATTCTGAGATTGAGACTTGTGTTTAATTTCCACTAGTGTCTGTCAAAGATTGTATTTAAATCCAAGTACCTCCTGATCTTTCTACTATATTTTGCCTCCTCACAATAGAAACATCTATCATGCTTTCTGTATTTGTATTAAAGTATACAGATACTTGTGATTTCTTTTTTCTTTCCTTTTTCTAATCAAATTAATTAAAAATTTATCTGTTTTTTTCATAAAAATAACTTAGTTTTATTTATTAATTCAATAGCTTTCTAAATTTCTATTTTATTAAAATCTATGAGTTTCAGAATTTCAAATTTAGTATTTAAATGGAGGTTTTAATTTGATCTTTTTCTAGCTTTTTTTAGTTGCAAGTCCAATTCACTGATCTCTTCTTTTTCTATTTTATTCATGTAGCTATTTAGGGGTATAAATTGACCCATAAGAATTGCTTTGGCTGCTTAGATTTTGCTATGTTGTCTCATTATTGTAATTCTCTTGAATGAAATAATGGATTATTTCTGTGACTTGTTTGACCCATTCATTCTTTAGAATTAAATTATTTTATTTCCAATTGATTTTTAGTCTATCTTCCTCTGGCCCTTCATGGAATTTTTTTTTTGCCTTGTGATCTGAAAAGGAAGCATTTCCTATTTCTGCTTTTCTGCATTTGATTGTGAGGTTTTTATGCCCTAATTTATAGTTAATTTTTGTGTAGAGTCATGTAGTACTGAAGAAAAGTATGTTCCTTTTTGTCCCTATTCAATTTTCTCTAGAGGTGTATCATATCTAGGTTTTCTATGATCCTGTTAATCTCCTTAATTTCTTTTTTGTTTATTTTGTGGTTAGATGTATCTGATTCTGAGAAGAGAAGGTTCAGGTTTTCCACTAATATAGTTTTGCTGTCTATTTCTTCCTGTAACTAACTGCCTTAAAATTTTTCTTCAGGAAATTGCCTCTACTAGCACTTGGTGTATACATATTTAGTACTGTTACTACTTCATTATTTATGGTACCCTTTATCAAGACCTATGTTCCTTCCTTATCTCTGTTAGTAAGATCTATTTTTACTTTTGCTTTATCTGAGATCAGAATTGCTACCCCTGCTTTTTTACTTCAACTGAAGCTTAATACATTCTGTTCCAGCCTTTTACCTTTGCTCTGTATGTGTCTTTGTGTCAGATATGTTTCTTGTAAACAACATATTGTAGGATTCTGTTTTTTTATCCACTCTCCTATTTGCTTCCTTTTTATGGGAGAGTTAATCACATTAACATTCACAGTTATGATTATTTTTCCCTCCATCCTAATGTCTAATTTCTTTCCTGTATATACTTTTGTTCTGTCTTTTCACTCTGTCCTTATTAGAGGTTTTCTTATCCACCTCACCTACTACCTTACCTCCTATCAACCCTTCCCCCCTTCTCTTTTCCCCTAGTGTTTCCACCCTCCTTTCTATCCTGGCCCTCACTTTTCTTTTCTCTTTTTCCTTCTACTTTTTTATAGGTTTAGATAAATGTATATGCCCAATTGAATGTTTTGTTTGTTTGTTTGTTTTTGCTGAGGAAATTGGGGCTAAATAACTTGCCCAGGGTCACACAGCTATGCAGTATTATGTGTCTGAGAACAGATTTGAACTCAGGTCCTCCTGATTTCAGGGCTGTTGCTCTATCCACTGAACTACTTAGCTGCCCCCTCTCCCCAATGAACGTTTCTATCTTAGAGCAAAAATTGATGAGATCAAGCTTCAGAAAATGCTTCTCCCTCTCCCTTCTTTCTCTCAATTTTAATAGGTCTTTTGACCTTTTCATGTGATCTAATTGTCCCATTATACCATTATACATGGCCTTTGCTATTTTGCCAGTACCAACCATTTCCCACCCATTAATGTCTTTTTATTTGATATCATCACATCAGAATTCATTCACAACCCCACTATCAATGCATGTGATGCCACCTTCTGCCTGCCTCAATGACAGGTACAATTCTCAGACCAAATCACCAGCATCAAAAATGGAAAGAGTGAATTTCACAAGTAAATTCTACCAAATATTTAATGAACAATTAATCCCAACACTATGTAAACTATTTGGAAAAATAGGTAAAGAAAGAGTACTGCCAAATTCCTTCTATGACACAAATATGGAATTGATATCTAAACCAAGAAGAGCCAAAACAGAGAAAGAAAATTACAGACCAATATCCCTAATGAATACTGATGCAAAAATCTTAACTAAAATATTAGCAAAGATATTACAGCAACTTATCAGCAGGACAATAAACTATGACCATGTAGGATTTATACAGGGCTGGTTCTATAACAGGAAAACTATTACTGTAATGGAGCATATCAATAACAAAACCAACAGAAATCATATGATAATCTCCAGAGATGCAGAAAAATATTTTGAAAAAATACAGCATACATTCTTATTGAAACCATTAGAGAACATAGGGATAAAGGGAACTTTCCTTAAAATAATAAACAGTCTCTATCTAAAATAAATAGCAAGCATTATTTGTAATGAAGAGAAATTAGATGCATTCCCAATAAGATCAGGGGTAAAACAAGGATGCCCATTATCACCACTATTTTTTTTAACATTTTACTAGAAATGTTGGCTTTAGCAAAAAGAAAAGAAAAAAGGAATTAAAGGAATTAGAATAGGCAATGAGAAATAAAACTACCAATCTTTGCAGATGATGATATACTTAGAGAATTCTAGAAAATTATCCAAAAACCTACTCAAAACAATTAACAACTTTAGCAAAGTTCCAGAATATAAAATAAACCCACAGAAATCATCAGCATTTCTATATATTATTGACAGAGCCTATTAGAAAGAGATAGAAAGAGACATCCCACTTAAAATAACTGTAGACAAAATAAAATACTAGCATGTCTACCTGCCAAGAAAAACCAAAGAACTATTTTAACAAAATTACAAAACATTTTTCACACAAATAAAGTCAGATCTAAAAATTTGGGAAAATATCAATTGTTCATTCACAACCTCATGAACTAATATAATACAAATCATAATTCTGTCTAAAGTGGACTATTTGTTCAGTGCCATATCAATCAAATGGCCAAAAAAATCACTTTATTGGCCTAGAAAAAATAATAACAAAATTTATCTGAAAGAACAAAAGGTCAAGAATATCAATGGAATTTTTTTAAAAAATACAAAGGATGTGGGCTTAGCTTTACAAAACCTAAAACTATATTATAATGCAGCTATCATCAAAACCATTTGGTACTGGATAAGAAATAGAATGGTCAATCAGTGGCATAGATTAGATACACACAACACCATAATCAAGTCTTTATAGTAATGTAGTATTTGATAAACCCCAATCTTCTTGATAAGAACTCATTTTTGACAAAAATTGATGGGAAAATTAGAAAATATGTCAAAAACTTGGCATAGAGCTACATTTCACACCTCATACCAAAATAAAGTCAAAATGAGTATGTGATTTGTGCATAAAGGACATAAACAAATTAGAAGAGCAAGGGATAATTTACTTATCAGAGCTTTGGAGAAGAGAATAATTTATGACCAAAGAAGAAATAGAGAATGTTATTAAAGGTAAAATGGACAGCTTTGATTACATAAATTAAAAATTTTTGTGCAAACCAAATCAAAGAAACAAGATTAAAAGAGTAGTACAAAATTGGGGGAAAAATCTTTATAGTTTATGATAAAGGTCACATTTCAAAAATATATAAAGAACTGTGTCAAATTTATTAGAATACAAGTCATTTCCCAATTGGTAAATGGTCAAAGGATATGAACAGACAATGTTCAAATGATATTAAAGCTATCTATAAATATATGAAAAATGCTATAAATTACTTTTGATCATAGATTGGCTCTCAGACTGGCTGACAGGAAAAGGTAATGATAAATGTTGGAGGCGATGTTGGAAAACTAGGACACTAATGCATTATTGGTAGAGGTGTAAAATGATCCACCATTCTGGAGAGCAATTTGTAACCATGTCTAAAGGGATATTAACGTATACCCCTTTGACTCAACAGTGCCATTGTTGGGTCTGTATCCCAAAGACATATTAAAGGATGGAAAAGGACCCACATGTGCAAAAATGTCTGTTGCAGCTCTTTTTGGGGTAACAAAGAATTGGAAAATGAGTAGATGCCCATCAATTGGGGGATGGTTGAACAAGTTTGCTCCTTTCCTTCCTTTGTCCTTCCTTCTCTCCTTTCCTTCTTTCTTTCTCTACTTTATTCCTTCTTTTCTTCCTTTCTTCCTTTTTTCTTTCCTAACATATTTCCATATGAGTCATGTTGTAAGAAAAAATCAAAAGAGAAAACTATTAGAAAGAAATAAAAAGACCAAACAAAAAGTGAAAACACTATGTTTTGATCTGCATTCAGTCTCCATAGTTTTTTTTTCCTGTATATGTAGATGGCATTTTCTATCCAAACTCTATTTGGTTGTCTTGGATGACTGTATTTTTGAGAAGAGTTAGGGCTGGTGAGAAAAGTTGTCTATCATAGCTGGTCATCATGCAATCTTACTGTTAATGTGTGCAATGTTTTCCTGGTGCTGCTTACTTCACTTAACATCAATCCATGTAAGTCTTTCCAGACTTTTCTTGTGTAAATTTGCTCATCATTTCTAATAGAACTATAATATTCCATTACATTCATATATCATGACTTACTCAGCCATTCCCAATTGATGGAAATAGATTCCATTACATTCATATATCATGACTTACTCAGCCATTCCCAACTGATGGATATCTACTCCATTTCTAATTTTTTGTCATCAAATTCTTTGTCAAAAAAAGAACTGCTACATTTTTCCTTTTCCTTTTTTTATAATATCTTTAGGATATAGACCAAATAGTGGCAGTGCTGGAGTAAAGGTTATGTACAGATTTATAGCCCTTTGGTTATAGTTTCTAATTGTGCTCTAGAATAGTGGAATAGCACACAGCTCCACCACCAATGCATTAGTGGTCTAGTAAATTTATGTGGGACACAAAGATTAAGTGATTTATCCAGGATCAAACATCCAATTGTGTCAGAGGGAGAAATTCCTTAACCTAAGAGTGGTTCTCTATATGATATGGTATAGTTCCTCACAACTTCATATTCATTTAGATTAAATTTCATTTGATCAATATAGTATAAGAGTATAGTATTTCCTATGCTCTCATTTTCTTTTCATATCTTAACTCTGTGATGCCACGTATGCTATCCTAACTTCATGTATTGTGAAAATTTGTCAATTCAACTCATCTATTCACCCAAGTTATGTATTAAAATAATAAACAGCGCAGAGCTAAGAAGATTCATATGACACTGCAAGAGATACCTTCTTTCAATTTGACTTTAATAAATGACTATCTTTTGATTCTAGTTATCTATTCAGCACCAAACTAGGCTAACCAAACTGTCATCTAGAACATCCAGAAAAAAAGTGCAACTGTTTCTGTAGTAGTAGTGATAGTAGTGGAGGTGATGATTGTGGTTGTAGTGATGGTAGTTGTAGTAGTTGTAGTAGTAATTTTACTTGTAAAAGTAATAGTGCATATTAATAGTTGGAATACTAGTCCTGGAGTAAGGAATACCCAAGTTCAAAACTTTGCAGACATTTTCCATCTTTGAGAGTTTGCACAAACCCTTTAATCTTTTTAACCTCAATTTCTTTGTCTATAAGTTACAACAATCAGAGTATCTACCTCCTCATATGATTGTGAGGACCAAATAAGATAAAGTTTTCAAAGGATTTTGCAGACATTAAAGTATTATAATATTAAACAGTACTACTAGTAGTGATGTTGGTAGTGGTAAGAATAATAGCAGCAGCAGCAGCAGCAGCAACAGCAATACCAGCACAACTCCCAACAATTAAAACAACTTTTATGAATTTGACAGGTATTTAGATCTTGTAGGATGATATGAGTCATAAGAAAATACTTGCATTGTCATGACTGTACAGTGTTCTCTCTGGTTTTTCTTCTTTATATTGAAGAAGGATGTCCATGCTACAGGAACAATAATCCCTGAAGTCTGGGCATATTTAAATAGTTCAGTTTTAAAATTGAACACAATTTAAACCTACATATATATAATTCATGTTAATAAAATTTGTTCATGGTTGCTTTTCATGAAGCACGGTAGTAAAACATAAAAGTAAGTAGTTTACATAAATGTCAATTTGGCAATTTTTTTCCACATACTAACCACACTTTTCTAAGGTCAGTGAGATGGAAACTTGGAAGGGAACATCGATGAGCAACAGACTTTATAAGCAATCATTCAAGGGCAAGGTGAGCCCTCCCCTTTAGAAACCTTAATCTCTAGACAAATGTATAAGGCTATAGTTTCAAGGACCCTCAGAATTCATTTAGTTCAATCCATTTGCTTTACATATGAGGAAACCAAGGCACAGAAAGGTTAACTGTCTCATTTAAGGTCACTATTAAATGAAATAAATGAGCATTTAATCCGGGCTCTTACAGAGAATAACTTCTAGTACTTAGTATAATGTTTATTACATAGTAGGAATTTGATAAATGATTGCTGATGACTCAAAATTCATTATTCTTTCCACTGCTACTGTTCAAACACTGGAATGCTAAGACCAAACATAGCTTAAAAAAAAACTGTAATAATTTTAAACTGAAACTCTTTATCATTCAGTTTTATTTTTCCCATAGTAGAAATAGGTGCTAATATTTCTGGGAAAAAAATGTATTTTTATCTCTAGGTGGGTATATGCTACATTATATTTTACCTATCTTTTGGAGGAGGGGTGACTAAGAGAAAGAGAAAAAGTTAGTTTGGATACTATATGTGTGTGGGGGAAAGTGGGGGTGGGGAAATGATTAAGGATAGTATTGTCAATTAAGAGATTATTAACTTGGAATCATTTCTATTCCTACATTTGATTACTTTAAAAAAATTTGACTAATTTTTAAAAACTTTACAATAACTAATTTGTGCTTTAGGTTTGGTCATCTATTTACTTGCTAGTTGAAAGTAACAAAATAAATGATATAAAGTTTGATTTTTTAAAAAGTTATAGCATGACATACAGTGAACTCAAACCATCAAAATTTCAAAAGAGGTAATTTTAGTGTTGTTCAAATCTACATATTAAACTTTTTATTACAAACCTGGTGATAAGATCAAGGAATTTTACATCTGAGGATCACTTTGCATGAATTATTGTCAATGTGTTGGATCATTTATTGTTATCATTTATATGAAAGAATTTTAATGAATTTTAATAGTTCCAAATTGATTGTGGGCTAACAACAGTCCTTGGTAGGATTCACATCTTAGGATTCTCTTTATTTAACAGTAGAAATCTTTTAAAGTATTGTGAAGCTATAAATAATTTTAATTGCATTATTGCCAGTCATTTGCACATTTATAATTACAGTCTGAGCAGTGTTTCTGGTAAAAAGTGTTGTCTCAGTCTTACTAGAGTATGGGTTCTCATCCAGATCATAAAACTGTTGAAAAGCTTTACTTTCTTCCTCAACCAAGAAGTCTATACTTATGGAAATATCATTCAAGGGCAATTTTATTGATTCAAGAAAGAATGGATACAACAAAAGGACCTCCCTCTGTGTTCATGTAGAATTTTTTTCTTTTTTTTGAAACAAAACATGTATGGTTATTAGCCAGAAAAAAAAACAAGTGTAAGAAAAAAACTTAGTTACTAACACTGTATTTCCCCCTTGAGGTAGATATTCAAGAGGTATTTGAGGTATCTTAAAATTAAATATGAAATTGGTTGTCATGCAGAGGACAGATTTATTTTTATAAATGTGAATACCTGATTTCACAAAAATGAGATGAAAATTATTTTATGTAAAACAATAAAAACAAGAATAGCTTACTTAAGAGAATCTTACATCATTGTGACCCAGAATAGATTTCCTAACTTGAGGTACATTGATACTTTAAGCAAAAGAGGTATTTCTACTGATTGGTAAGCCATTTTGTGTAGGCTTTATGTAAATAAACAATGCCTCATTTCATCAAGTAAACATGTATTTATTAAGCCTTTACTGTGTTGCAAATACTGTCCTAGGTACAAAGAATGTAACTTTTGAAAAATGAAGTAGTCTGTTGTTTAAACTTTTTGATTAACCACATTGTAGTTCTCAGAGATTATGTCTGGATTTGAGGCTGATTTTATCCCCTATAGCAAGGACATGAAAGACAGGTCTGCATCTATCTATCTATCTAACAAATGTATTTCAATATAATTGTTGCCTTTGTAATATTATAATTAATTGATTAATTGATTATGGTCAATTATAACTAATTACAAATAAATTATATAGAAATCTCGGATAGACTTCTCTCCAGTCTTATTGCATTCAACAAACAATTAGTCCCTATTATACCTAAGTTACATGGTTGGATCTGAGGGAGATGTAAAAATGGCTTATTATATCACTCATTTGTATCTCAGCTCTCACCCTTCCAGACATGCCTATGGACCTTTGCTGCCTAATATGCCTAATATGTAAAAGGAGGAAGTTGTAATTTCTAAATTTCTCATCCTGTATAATTTTTGTCCTAAAGCTTTTTTTTTGTAGGAAAGACAGGACATAGTCACCTATGATTTAAAATAAATACTAAGTTGTCATGAGAAATTTAAAAAAGTCCCATAGATATTAATAGGAAGAAAAAAGCCATTTTTGTCTAAGGATTGAGTAAGGGACCTCAATGTAGAAGTAGTATTTGGACATAGCCTTGACAGAAGAGTAAGATACAGGTAAGATGAGTTTCGTGGGGCATGTGTGATTTCTACAGGGAATAGCATGAGCAAAACTGCAAACGCGAGAATGGGTGGGGTATATGTGGAAAATGTTGAAAAGTCTAGTTTGACTAGAAAGAGGAAAATAAAAAAGGATTTTTTGTCCAAATTGCTGTCCTCAAAGTCACTCCTCCATTTAATTGACTTTGTTTACTAAATATTTCTTTTTATTACTCATAAAGTTCATCTGTATTGCATTAATTTACATCTTTTGCTTTTCTCATTTGTAAGTTTTAAATGGTTTTCTTTGTTTCTATTTTGATCTTTCTCTTTAAACTTTAAGTTGTATAAACCTAGGAAAAATATATGTATATGTATATCTATATCTGTCTATCATTCTATACTTCTATTCTTCATTATTACTTGCTATTTGTTTTCTGTAGAGAAGTTAAATAGAAATACATGAGAAAAATTGAATTGGATTACATAATGATTGTCACTTAACTAGCAACTATATCATTTGTATCTCTGGAGAAAAGTTCCATTTTAGATCCTCCAGATCTTTGGGTTCAGTCAGTCCTTATCATCTTCATAATGAAGTCCAAGATTCTCTTCAGATTGATTCATGAAAAAAAAAGAAAGAAAAAGAAATTAAAATCTGCAAATTCAGGATTTACTCATGTGAACTCTTCAGACTCCCCTGAGCTGACCTAACTCAAATCATTCAAAGTAGCTTCAGAGTGAAATGAATGGCCTTCAGATAGAAGAAGATCCTATAATAAAGCCATGAAATTTCAATGTGGTGATAACAGGGCTTTGATGATTGTGGTAACTTAGATTTTTATTAGACCCCCAAAGTGGAAGTTCTGATTTGATTTGTATCTGGTTGTAAGGCACATAAAATTGTTCCCACATAGAGGTATGCCTCTATGTGTGCATGTGTGTATGTGTGTGTGTGTGTGTGTGTGTGTGTGTGTATTATGGAAGAACATAAGCTAAATATATTCATTTTGTATACATATAGCAAATATATTTTGCATATGTATATACCTATATAAACATATGTAAATATATACATACATATAAGTATGTAAAATACTTGTATTTTATATGTGGATAGAAATAAATAATTATCTATTTGCACATATTATCTATGTACATATATGTATATATATATGCATATATATTTATATTTGGTATACCAACTGACTTTATTCCTATGGGCCTATGTACAGAAGTAATTATATTTATGTATACATAATCACCTTTTACATAGGCCCATGGAAATACTGTCAATTGGAATATTAAAAATATAAATGGTTTTGACTTAAATACAAATAATGATAACTCCTTTCACACCCCCCCATAACCCAAAATGTGTTTGGATATAATTCAGTAACAGGAAACATGTAGAAATCTTTAGAAATAAGTGATTTTATTGTAAAAAGATGGTGGACCACATTTCATGGTTTGTCCTAAATAACTTTTATTGTATAACTTTACCAGATGGTGCAGTTGTTTCATTTGTATATAGAAAGAAAAATTCCTGGAAAATATAAATATTGAAGATTTAAAAGTGGATTAGAATGAGATTCAATAGTATCTAATCTATGTGGGTTTATTTTGTATCCTGAAACTTTGCTAAAGTTCTGGATTATTTCTAATAGTTTTTTATTTGATTCTCTAGGATTCTCTAAGTATAACGTCATATCAACTGCAAAAAGTGATAATTTGGTTTCCTCATTACCTCTAATTCCTTTAATCTCTTTTTCTTCTCTTATTGCCAAAGCTGGCATTTCTAATATAATATTGAATAGTAATGGTAATAGTGGGCAACCTTGTTTCACCCTTGATCCTACTGGGAATGATTCCAGTTTATCACCATTACATATGATGCTAGCTGATGGTTTTAAAGAGATGCTACTGACTATTTTAAGGAAAAGTCAATTTATTCTTATACTCTCTAGTGGTTTTTTTAATCAAAGCTTTTTATTTACAGAAGATATGAGTGATTTTTCTACATTGACCATTGCAAAATCATATTGGTCCAAATTTTTTCCCTCCTTCCCCCCACCCCCACCCCCACCCCTAGATGACAGGTATTTTAATGCATGTTAAATATGTTAAATTATATGACAAATCCAATATATGTATACATATCTATACAGTTATCTTTCTGCACAAGAAAAAACAGATCTAGAAAGAGAAAAAAAAACAACCTAAGAAGGAAAATAAAATGCAAGCAAATATTCACAGAAAGCATTAAAATGCTGTGTTGTGGTCCACGCTCAGTTCCCACAGGCCTCTTTCTGGATGTGTATGACTTTCTTCATCGCTGAACAATAGGAACTGGTTTGAATCACCTCATTGTTGAAGAGAACCATGTTCATCAAAATTGATCATCGTATAGTCTTGTTGATGTGTATAATGATCTCCTGGTTCTGCTCATTTCACTTAGCATCAGTTCATGCAAGTCTCTCCAGGTATCTCTGAAATCATCCTGCTGGTCATTTCTTACAGAACAATAATATTCCATGACATTCATATACCATAATTTGTTCAGCCATTCTCCAATTGATGGGCATCCATTCTGTTTCCAGTTTCTTGCCACTATAAAAACGGCTGTCACAAACATTTTTGCATATGTGGGTCCCTTTCCCTCCTTTAAGATTTCTTTGGGATATAGGCCCAGTAGAAACACTGCTGGGTCAAAGGGTATGCACAGTTTGATAACTCTTTGAGCATAGTTCCAAATTGCTCTCCAGAATGGTTGGATCCATTCACCTCTCTAGTGTTTTTAATAGGAATGGGTGTTGTATTTTATCAAATGCTTTTTCTTCATCTATTGAGATATATTTTTTGTTAATTTGGTTATTGATATAATCAATAATGTTGATAATTTTCCTAATATTGAACCATCCCTGTATTACTGGTATAAATCCGACTTGGTCATGGTGTATTATCCTGGAGATGATTTTCTTTAATCTCTTTGCTAATATTTTATTTAAGATTTTTAGCATCTAATGTATAATATAATTATATACATCTTGGAACCTTTATAGCATTTTATTTCTTTTGGTAGAAGTATGGGACAAATTAAAAGTGGTTTGAAATTAGAGAGCAGAAAGGACAACTTGAACAGGTTAGGTGGTATGGAAAAGCCCTGACAATATATAATTTGAAGGGTTCTAAGTCAATAGTTTTAAATATGGGTCAGTCATAGCAATGAGTGTAGAAGACTACTTAAGAAAGTGATCATCTGGAGGGAGAGTCAGTAGTGATGAGTAATTTTCTAAATCTTTATGTAATGGAAAATAAATTTTCTCTTTTCTAATTCTCTCCATTACAAAATTTCATATTTTTATGAAACTTAATAAAAGTATATTTCAAAATATTTTCAGTCACCAAAAGTATAGTTTTCAAAAAGTCATGTAATTTACATTGTAGCTCCAGTATCTTCAATCCTTCTGCCTGATCTGTTTTGACATCTCTATTTCTTGCAAGGTTGTTTTCATCATTATAAGAATTAGATAGGGACCTACTTATCCAATAAACAAGAAAATGACCATGCCCAGGTAACCTCAAGGCAGATGTAACATGGAGCTCAAGCAGAAAGGCAGCATTAGGGTTGTTTGGCCACAGCCAACAAGGACCCAGCTAGAAGTGTCATGGTACAGGACCAGAACATTAATCACTATTAACAAGCATAATTCTGAGCCTACAGGAACTGAAGTAGATAGCAGGGTTTGAAGACAATTAATTTGGGCACAGAGATATAGATTAGATCTGCTGTGCAAGGTTGGGGAGTTAGAAAAATCAAGAATCCGATTAATGCAACTAGTCTAGAAATTTGGAAGAAAACCAATAGCAAAACAAACCAATTCTAAGCTTTCAGAGCTCTGGATCCAAAGGTCTTTACACTTAGTGTTCCTAAAATGTGACCATATTTTTATGCTTTTATAACTAAAAACAGAAGTGAGATTTTGGGTCATTCCTTGTCTTTCTTGGCAGCTAGGTGGCTCAGTAGATGGAGCATTTGTCCTGGAGTCAGAAAGTTACCAACACCTAAATTCAAAAATTACCTGAGACCTTTAATAGCTGTGTGATCCTGGATAAGTTACTTGCCTCAGTTTCCTCTTCTTCAAAAGGAATTAGACACTGATATTTTTGCTGAGAAAACTCCAAATGGGGTCATGGAGAGTCATATATGCCAACAAACATGGTTTTTCTCCTCTGTGTTTTATCATTCATAGAATCTGAATCCAGTATAAGTTTGCTTTAAATGAGTAACAAGTTTTTGCAAATATTGGAACTGAAGAAAATGAATAGACAAGTAGACTGCTGCAAAATGCAGGGTGGAACATAATTTAATATAAAGAAAACTGAGTACTCATCTCAGCTCCATATTTGTAATGGTGAAGAAAATAATTTTTATGACTTTCAAGTCCTAATATAAAAAATACTAAAAGCCCAACCACAATGTTAAAAAAAAATCCTCATTTGTAAAATAATTTTAATAATAATCTGTTCTACCTATCTCAAAGGATTTTTATCAGGTTCAAATGATATTTAAAAAGCACATGTAAATCCATTTTGAACCTTCTAAAATAGTATATGGATACAAGATGGCATTATGAACCAAAAACATGAAAGAAGCTTCTCTAGAGAAAAGACTTTCATTTATTCTTGATATCCACAGTTAGTGCAGAATATGACACATAGTGGGTATCTAACAAATGCTTATATATGGAGCAATAGAAATGGAGTTAGTACAACTTACTTTGAAATATCTTCTCAGATTCTCAATATATGACCATGGGAAATATATTCAGTTTCTCTCAGCCTCACTTTGTTCATCTGCAAAATAGCAAAAATAAAAGCACCTATTTTAAGGATTGTCATGTGAGTCAAATCAGTTGATATATGTGTGTATATTTCACAAATATTGAAGCTTCATTTAATTGTTCATTATTACTGAATTGAATATTATTAAGTGCTTTCAACCAAGAGCATTGATTTGAATCAGTAGGACAGTCAATGATAAAATGATACTTTTGCATTAAAATACATGAATACTTCTTATTACCCTTAAGCTGTCTGTTATTGTTTAACATTGGAATCACTTAATTGTCTTTATAACACTTGTGTAGTTAATTATAGTACTTTCTGACTGTTAAAACTTTTCCTTCTCTTTTTTATTCACACAGGAAATGACCTCTTTCTAGTTGCAGTTCATGAATTAGGACATGCACTTGGGTTGGAACATTCCAATGATCCTACAGCCATCATGGCTCCATTTTACCAGTATATGGAGACTGACAACTTTAAGCTACCTAATGACGATTTACAAGGCATCCAGAAGATTTATGGTAGGTTGTTCTTTTATCAGGCCTTTGGTTGACTCCACATTGTAGTGTTGAAGCTCTTGTTTCATCATTCAAAATGAGATCTCTAAGTATGTGGTGGAATACTGGAATAAGCAGTACAGAACTTTGGCAGTCAATTCAGGTGGCTTAAAATATAGGTTCTGAGAAAGTTTCTGATTTTGATGAGGTCTGACTATCCATTTCCTTCCATCCCACAATTTGTAATGGAAATTGCACCAAGGAAAATATTTTTAGTATTAAAATAAAGATGTTAGAGTGCTTGATTGGGATATTCAAATAAGTAATAAAATAAGAATAGTAAGTTCTCTTTTTGAGAAGCTGAGACTCAAACTCAGCCCCATCAGTTGATGGGTTTCAATAGTCTATTACTCACAGCTGCAGCATTATTTATGTTACATAAGTTGATGAATATGACAAATTAACCTGGAAAGTATGTAATTACCAATACCCAATTTTGAATAATATAAAGTTGTAAAATACACATGGCTGTATTTTTTCCACTATCTCAAAATAAAGGCAATAACTTATATGGAAATATTTTAAATGGTGAGATTATACAAAAGTGAACAAATCAACTGTAAGTTTGTTTTTTTTAAGGAGTATATTTTTTACAGTAACTTTAACTCCCATAGTATCATAATTGACCTTTCCAGATACATTTATTTCACCCATAATTGTTAAGAGCATGACACTTGTAATTTACATTTAGTGAATCTGTTTTGCTAAATTAATGGGGTGAAACTTTCATTCTTACAGTGCAAAGACAAATCTGTGTTGTCTGCATGTTAACACACAGTAACTAGGAGATGCCATTTGCATTTTAAAGCAGCATAGTTTAAGTTCAATAATTTGTTTTGCATTAATTAGTTTTTTTCAATTTAAATCTCTCTGTGTTAAATGCTGTCTGGGGATTAAAGTAGATTATTTTTTCCAAGGTCACAGTTCTTTCTGCTCTGTATTGTTGGAGAAGTCAAAGTACTGATAGAAAAAAAATGCAGATGCCCTTTCCTAGAAGCTGAATATTTCTATTCTAAATATTAGAACATATTCTTATATGTCTATGATGCAATATAACAAGTGCCAAAGGATATTTCTCCAAAGTCATTAAATGAAAGATGACTCTTTCTCATGACCTCATGACTTAGTAGTCTAGACAGGACTACAACAGAATATCCTTGCCATAGTCTAAATACCAAGTGTTAACAGCTGTGTCTTTCATTAAAAAAAAAAAATCCTTTGAAAAGTGGTACTTAATATCAGTGCCAAATTACTTGTGTGAACTTTGGTTTGATTTAGAAGATTCCTTTCAAAAATTGTTTAAGAAAATTAATGTTTTGCTTCTGGCATTATAATCAATAGCTAACAAATTCAATATGCAAATGAAAGCTCTTTTTCAGAAATACATTAAAGTATCTCAATAGGAACAAGATTTTAAAGTTGGAAAAGTTAT
The DNA here is from genome assembly GCA_023553655.1 of Myrmecobius fasciatus. Lineage (NCBI taxonomy): Eukaryota > Metazoa > Chordata > Mammalia > Dasyuromorphia > Myrmecobiidae > Myrmecobius > Myrmecobius fasciatus. Next base: position 118,617 of record JAJPUD010004767.1, on the reverse strand, counting down.
GGTGCTTAATCTAATACTCATGTTTAGCATGAGTTTTGGTCACTTCATAATTTTTCACATATATTTGTCATATTTGCTTATTTAATTTCTCAGAATATGTTATGTAGGTTTGTTGTGTATAGTCCCTGGATGACAAGTGGAGAAGTTGTTTTTGAAAACTAACAAATAAATCTTTATTACCCAGTTCAAGAATATAGCATGGCAATTTAATATTAAACAGCATTGTATATTCATTTTCATTTTTTCTTTACATGATCTTAAATACCTCTTAGATCACCTAGTTGGTATCCTCTGCTGATGAATAATTGTTCTCTGTAGCATATTTTCCAGCACTATTCCAGTTTTAAGTGAGCCCAAGCACTGTCCTCATGTTTTCAAAAGGTCCACCTGACAAGACCCCTCCACCAACAAGACCTCTACCAACAGTACCCCCACACCGTTCTATCCCTCCGTTAGACCCACGGAAGAATGACAGGCCTAAACCTCCACGGCCTCCCACTGGCAAACCTTTCTATCCTGGAGCCAAACCCAACATCTGTGATGGAAACTTCAACACTCTTGCTATTCTCCGCCGAGAGATGTTTGTTTTTAAGGTAGGAATATGTACCCTTTCTTTTCAACCTAAGATTGAGTATCTACATAGGTTGCTTTAGAAACAAAATTATCATTCATTATAACATCACCTTTCCTGCCCTCTTATAGTAAGAAAGTTTTAAAAAATGGATCTTTTAAAAAAGAAAGAAAGAAACGCACATGGCTTAAATGTCTAGCAAAAGAAAATTGCTGTAGTGTTCTATTTGGGAAATGTATTTAAGTCAGCAGAATCTGTAATGCTTAGAAATTTGAGGATAAGTAAGTAAATGCTGCATGTTGGGAAGAGATAAAAAAGCATAATTCAAGTCATGAATAGAAACTAATAGGGATGATTTGGTTGGGAGCTTAGCCACTTCCAGGGGCTCAGCAGTCATTGTATCTTTGGTTTAGACATCTTTATAAAAATCCTTTAATTTCACTTTACAATTAGACCAGAACTTTGTAAGGAATATTTGACATCACATTATGATTTTATGCAAATGACATCTTTTTGATATTATCTGTTTTGTGGAAATTATTTTTTAAACAAACTTAGGTTACTATTTGTGCATGTTTAATGGATAAAAATAAATGTTAAAGCAAGGAATCCTACAAGTAGGAACTATATTTCATGAAGAAACCATAGTGATCTTGTCAAATCCTTTAGTTAATTTCCAGAAAACACTATTTACTAATTTCTTTGCCAATACTTCCAATAACCAGTTGGATGTACATAGATATTTCAATATTCTATCATCAGGACCATGCTAGAAGCTTTTTCAATTTTGCAAAAACTTATGATCCACAAGCAGAGCTTTCCAAAGTCTAGAAAAATATCACAACATTGAAGTATCAAGAGGATTACTTTAATTGAAGGTTTTATACTAAAGGGAAACAATATTTTTTCCTCTCACTACTATATATATGGTTTTATGGAATTAATAGTTTTGAAAAATTTTGTGTAATGGGGGCAGTTAGATGGTACACTGGATAAAGTACTGGCACGGGACTCTAGAGGGTCTAAGTTCAAATCTGGCCTCAGATGCTTAACAATTACTATCTGTGTGACTTTAACCTACTCAGATAACTCCAAATTGCCTTGCAAAACAAGCAATCAACTTGATGTAACTTCATCATTTGATAATTCATTCTTCAATATGCTAAAATTCATTACCTACAAAGAAATCTATAGTGAATATTTTTGTAAATAAAGATTTGAATCTGCAAATGAATAATCACTCCTTGATTAATCTACTTTTATAAATGTATATTTTTCAATCTAAGTCTCACATAAAACTTTCTAGAGAAAATATTTTTGCTAATCTGTTATAGAATACTATAAATAGCAGAATTGAATGTTGAAGGGAAGGAAAGCAAAGAAAAAGGCTCCAGTGAGAATGTTATGTGTGTTTGGTAAGATAAATAGTATGGAGGTAAATGTAGGATCCATAGGGTAGTAATGACTAAAAAAGGATATATAAGAACAGGAAGTTTTTGGAATGGTGGGTAGTGTCATAGGGTATTTATTTCAGCTATCTTTTCTAGGAATGGTGGTATTGATTATTGTTCCTAGAACTAAAGATTAAAAAGGTATAGTGATGGAGAAGAAGGTATGTGTGAGGAATAGATTAAAAATGGTACTATAACAACATCATGCTAAGTATGGGCTTAGTTGTAAAGAATTCTTACCAGATAGAAGCAAAGTGCCCCAGGGCAGGAGCTGAAGAGTGCAGCTAAAGATAAAAAGGCATGACAATGAAAGTTAGTGCAGTATAGTAATTAATTACATTCAGCCTCTCTCTTTCTGTGCTTTATTTTTGTCTTTGTTTTTTTCATTTTAAAAACAATTTTATTCATATCATACATTTAACATCACCCATATTACTTGCTGTATCTTCCTCATTCACCAGAAACAGAATGAGAGAGAAGATGAAAGATTGCAGCATTCCATGTTCCATGTTTCCTCAAAGAAATAAAAGAACATTTTTTCCTCCCTTACATCTCTTTGGGGGCCATCTTGGCCATCCTGATTTTGAAACATTTAGTGTTGAAGCATTTAGTGTTTTATTCTTTCCATTTACCTTATAAAAGTTATCATATATACTGTTTTCTTGATTCTGCTTACATCACTTTTCATTAGTTCATATAAATTTCCTGCAGTTTTTCTATAGTCATGGTGTTCATCATTTCTTACAGCACAGTAATGTTCTTTTAGATTCATGAACCATACCTTATTTAGCCATTCTCCAATCAGTTGGGGGGTCTCCTTTATTCCCAGTTATTTCTATCCACAAGTGCTGCTATAAATAATGCTTTTAGATCTTCTTCTACACCCCACTCTTTATTTCTTTTAATCAGTTCCTGACTGACAGCATATGCCTAGCAGTGTAATCTGTGAATCAACTGGTATGGGTATGTTCGTGACATTCTTTGCTTAATCTGATTTCTAGAATGGGTGTATTAATTCACAGCTCTGCTCACAATGCACTGATATGCCTGTCTTTTTACATACTTGTAATATTTCAAATTATTGTTATCTTTTCTGAGGTAGTTGGACCAGACTTAGAGTTAGAAAGACTGGAGTTAAAATGTAGTTGTAGTCATTTCTTGTGTATATCTGGACATATTACATAATCTCACTCAGTGTCAGTTTTCTCAGTTAAAAAATGGGGATGATATAGCTTCTACTTTGGAGGGCTGTAGGAATCTCCCTCCTTATTTCTTTATAGATTTTGAAGGGTGCTATACTTTTCATGATATAGTGTGTGTATGTATGTGTATAGCTCTCTAACCCTATACATGTGTATGTATAGGTATCTATCTATTTTTCTATGTATATGCATGTATATATATAGATATATGTGTGTATGTATATAGAGTATATATGTATACACATACATATGTAATGTATGTGTATATGTGTAATATGCATTCCCAATGTGAGTAGGTTTTCAGAGCTACCAGCACCCCTACACCCATTAATGCCCATGTCTGTTCTTCTTCAGCACCTCACTTTTATAGCATAATTATTATTTTTACCTTTTCCTTGATTGGTTTGCTTTTTAGAGTTAGATCATACTTAGTTCTGCCCCAATCTTTCTTTTGAGCTATTCACCTATTGATGTCAATCTTAAACATATGGAATACACTTCCACGTTAAATTTTTTTTTTAATTGTCCTTGTTGAGTCCCTTGAAATTAAACTTTGATGTTGGCTCTTATATGTTAAATTTTCTATTGAGTTTGGGTTTGAGATAAAGTTCTAAAAATCTGCAAGTTCATTGAATGTTCATTTTTTTCATTCAATATTATGGTTAGTTTTGCTGGATAGGATATTTTTAACCACAGACCTAGTTGTTTAGATTGTTAATAAATACAATTCTAGGATTTGCAGTCTTTTATTATAGCTGCCGAGGAATCCTGTACAATTCTATTTGTAGCTCCGGTACATTTGAATTGGTTTGTTTGTTTCTTGTAGAATTTTCTCTTTGATCTTGGGGTAATCTTTTCATATATTCAAGTGATTAATTAGCTATTATGGACAGATAGGAACTTTCTTCATCACAGGACACAGGTGCTCCCAAGTTCTTTAATGTCTATTATTTAGAAGTCATCTCTATTTTTAAAGATGAGTGAACAACCTAGATATATTAAATAACTTGCCCAATATTACACTTCTGGTTACAGAACCCACATTAAAATTAGATCTTCTCAAATCACAAAATTATAGCAATTCAGATCTGAAAAACATAGGATAAGGAAACCAACTTTACACACTATTAAGAATTCTCCATGTAACTTTTCCCAAACAAGATTTTCCTTGAAATATATAGTGAAAGGAAATTCACTGAATTTGAAGGTTATAGTTATTTGAAAACTTTCTCTAACCAAAAATTAAAATCTACATATTCACATTCCTGTGTTCTTTTACTTTATTCTCTTTCTTTCTGAAAAGAAAAAGAATAAATGCATTTTTAAAATAAGGGAAAAGTTTTTCTCAATTTGTGCTTCTTCCTTCATAGTTGTCAGAAATCAAAATAAATTATAGGTCACCTGGTCCTCCCTCCCTTAACCCTTATTACATTTTGTAGATCAATAGACTGAGGCCCACAAAGGTTACATGAGCTATTTAAAGAAACACATCCTATTTCAAAGTACAGATTCAAACTTAAATTGTCTGACTCCAGATCATCACTTAAAAAATATATATCACATTGCCTCTTATTGAGTTTGTTTTTATAGTTAGGGATTCAGGATAATATTTGTGTCATTATATCCAAATTCACAAATTCTGATATTAAGTAAATGACAAGAATTAAAAGCTTCAGCTCCTTTCAAGTTTTAAAAGAAGCAGTATTGTGCCTTTGAATGTTTGAAAATTGTTACACATTAATACATTATGTTTATGGATTTTTTTTCTCATAAGTATTTTGACCCAAACTGAAATATTAGAGAAGAATCTCATTTTTTTACATTGGCATTAAGCAGTGTCATAATTTCTACATCATGCAATAATGTTCATCTTCTAGGATAACAAAATGTGCTCTCATTTGTGGTTAAGAACAATCAATAGTAATGAAGTGTCCTACTTACAGAAAATTTCCTGTGTACACAAAGTTATATTTTCAAAATATACATAATTTTAATTTATTATAGACAGCATACTATTCATTTATTAGAAAAAAAACAGCCACAACAAAATTCCTGACTTGAAGATAATGTGCATGAAGACATCTTATGTTCAAGGAAAATCAATGATTTTGTCCAAAATAACAAATTAAAATTTCAATTTGTAAGAAGGACCTGAAATGCTTAATTGGATGCTTTCTATTTTTTTTTTCTTTCAAGAGGAATAGTAAATAAATTTGAAAGGAGAGAAAAGAAATAGTTAAAAAACTTTTTTCTCATCATAGGTATCTATGATTAAATGACACTGAAATGTCAGCTCAAGAAAAAAGAAAAAGAAAACCTAAACAAATTCATTATTATTTATTTTCTCTGCTTAAGGACAAGCAACTTTTGATTAATTTTTTTCTTATTTGGTAAACTTGACTAAATGTTTGTTTGTTTGTTTTCATTGGCCAAGATTTGATACTATCTGATCAATTTTGTAGGTTTTGGGGTTTTTTTGAGTAGTTTTTCTCTTCTCTCCCTTTTTGGAGAAATAAGGCATGATTTGATTTCAGCAATCAGTTTGTACATGCCAGCATGTATTTGTGCGTGTGTGTGCATGTGTGTGTGTGTGTGTGTGTGTTGTTTGTGACTATAATTTATTGAAATGACATTCTAAATTCCATCTATGCAGAGCCTATGTGATAGTGTGTCTGTGTTTATGTTTTCAAGCATTCTAGACAGTTCACAGAATGTTCCAAGTGCAGTGTTATCTCTACATGAGTGTTCTGTTATCAGCTGAATAAGTAGTAGTCCCTCTACATAGCACTTCATATAATTAAAGATAAAAATACTTAGATATCATTGTCTATCATTCAACTATATGGGACATATCTTCAAAAACTTTCCTTCTCATAAGGGAAAAATGAGTTAAAGATCTGAAATGCTATCTTTTTTACTCTATGTATTCAACCACATATATGGTAGAAATACTCCTCAGATTTGCCAGCTTGTCTCTTCATTATATTTATCCTTCTGCTAAGAATAGCTTCTTTAATAGATAACATTTAACTTAAATTAATCAGAATTTATGTTTACTGATCAGGTAGAAACTACTTCTTCTTCTGTATGCTTCCTTTCTTTTACACTTATCTCAATTTCTCTTCCACTTTTTCTTTCTTTAACTTTTATGTTGCTCCTATATATATATATATATACATATATATGTATGTATATGTATATATATATAGGAGCAACATATATATATATATATATATACATATAGGAGCAACATCTTGCTCACAAATATATATATATATATATATTTGTGAGCAAGATTGAAGCAAGCTTTTTCTGTCTAATGTCATTTTTACAAAATGTATCTCTAATAAGTTCTGGATTTCACTTTTACTCCTTCCTCTCCATATCCATTATATATAGCCTATTCTTAATTCCTTTAGACTCCATTGACAATATCACTTTAATTTACAGCTTACATTCCCTTCCCTTTTCACTCTCATCTCTCTCATCTCCTTATTTCCCTAATGCAATTTCTTATCACCTTTCACCTAATTATTGTGGTTACATCTTAACTGACCTTTCTGCTTCCAACATTTTTTTCTCCTATCCCTGGTTTGTTGTGCACTTTACTGTCAGATAAATCTTTAATAAAGATAGCTATTTTAGTTTTATTTTGGGGAAAATAAGCATACCCCCTACTTACAGCCACAAATCTAAACTGTTTTCTCTGATGTTGTAGGTATTCTATGAACTCACTCTAGGAATTTAATTTTCCTTATCAGAAATCCACCAAACCAGTTTATTTTGGGGGGAGGGGGTTGTTGCTTTTTAGCTAGGCATTTGGGGTTAAGTGACTTGCCCAAGATCACACAACTAGGAGTATTAAGTATCTGAAGTAAAATTTGAACTCAGATCCTCCTGATACCTGATTGGGTACTTTATCCATTGTACCATTTGTCTGTTTCCAAGTCTGCCAGTCTAAGAAGACTAATCTCAGTGTCCAAATTAAAAGAAAAATATTGTACAAGGGGACAGAGCCAGTATGGCGGAGTGAAGATACAACTCTCTGTGAGCTCCTTTGACCCTCTATCAAACCAATAGCAGATTAAGCCTCTGAACTGATTTTTAGAGTCAAAGCACCCCCAAATATTTGGAGTATAACACATTCCCAGAAGTTACCTTGGAAGAACTTTAGAACAGGTCTGTTTCAGTCGGAGAGGGGGACAGTTTGCCAAGCCCAGACAGCAGTGCAGAGAGTCAGGGCAGGTAGCCAGGCAGGAACTTAGAGTGTGGCAGTTTCTAAGCACCTGGGAAGTTTCTGTGAGCCTCTTAGGCTACTTTGCCCTGGTTGCAAGCAGGTGCTTTGGCAGATCTTCCTTTTATAAAACGTAGATTATAAACCACTGAGAAGACCTGACCTGGCCCTGATTGTCCAGCACTGGAAGTCAATCAGCAGAACTGCCCCAGGGCAAATTAAAGCAGCTGTCTCTCCTCTGCTTTAAACACACCTCAAACTTTAAAAAATGAATTAAAAAAAAAAAAAAAACCTCTCACCATGGATACATTTTATGGAGATAAAGAAGAACAGACCTCAGATCCTGAGGTTCATAAAGGTAAATCAACTCCAGAAGAAGCCACAAAGAAAGACATGAGCTGGTCCCCATTTCACAAGGCTTTTCTGGAACATTGCATAAAGAATCTCAAAAGAGTTAGAAGAAAAATGGAAAAATGAAATGAGATAATTGCAAGAAGGAATGGAAAAAGCATATAATGCCCTACAAAAGAGATATGAAAAAAGAAAACAAATTCACTGAAAAACAAAATTGGTGAAATGGAAAAAGTATGCAATGAACAAATTGGCAAATTACAAAAGGAGCTAAAAAAGGTAACTGAAGAAAATAATACACTAAAAATTAGAATTGAACAAATGAAAGTGAATGAATCAATAAGACTTCAAAAATTAGTCAAATGAAAACAAAAAAATGAAAAAATAGAAGAAAATATGAAATATCTCCTAGAGGAAAAAAAACTAACCTGGAAAATAGATCTAGGAGAGGCAATCTAAGAATTATTGGATATCCTGAAAGTCATGATAAAAAAAAAGAACCTAGAAACTATCTTACAGGAAATCATAAAAGAACACTGCCCTGATGTTTTAGAATCAGAAGGTAAAATAGCCATCTAAAGAATTCCCCAATCACCTCTTGAAAAAGACAAGAAAATTAAATCACCAAGGAATAACGTGGCTAAATTTCAGGACTATTGCACCAAGGAAAAGATATTGCAAGCAGCTAGGAAAAAAAAATTCAAATACCCAAGGAGCCATAATTAGAATCATCCAGGATCAATCAGTTTCCACCTTAAAGTATGGAAAGGCCTGCAATCAGATAGTTTTCAAAGGCAAAGGAACTTGGATTACAGCCAAGAAGAAGCTATCCAGATAAAATGAGCATTATCTTCCAGTGAAGAAGATGGGCGTTTCATGATATAGGCGAATCTCACCTATTTCTAATTAAAAGACCAGATCTGAACAAAAAATTTGACCTCCAAACATAGAACACAAGAGAGGCATAAAAAGGTAAAAAGGAAAAAAAACTTTTGATTATATTTCTACTATGTGTATACTTAGAGAATATGGGTATAATTTGTTTTTACTTTGGTAACATGGAAAATAAACTAGAAATGGAAAGGGGATCATACTGGAAAAAGAAGAAAAAGGAGGTTAAAATAAGGTAAAATCTCATGAAGAGGCAAAGAAAAACAAATATAATTGAGGGAAAATAGGAAGGGAGATGAACATTGTGTGAATTATACTTTCATCAGATTGAGCTCTAAGAGAGTATGTCAGACATATTTAGTTTCACAGAGAAACTTGTCCCACCTTATAGGGAAGTAGGAGGTAAAAGGAGGAAAAGAAAGGGAAGGACTAATTAAAGGAAAAATAGAAGAACTAGGGGAAAGGTGTACAAAATGGGCAGGGACTCTAAAGGGGAGGAGGACTGTTTGAGGGAGGTGGTCATTAAAACCAAAATGCTGGGGAGGGGGGAAGGGAGAAAGGGGAAAGGAAAGAGAAAAACACAACTTTGGGTAAGTAAGATGGCAGGAAATACAGAATCAGTTATTTTAATTGTGAATGTGAATGGGATGAACTCTCCAATAAACCGGAAGCAGATAGCAGACTGGATTAAAAGCCAGAATCCTTCAGTATGTTGTTTACAAGAAACACATCTAAAACACAGAGATACATACAGAATGAAGGTAAAGGGCTGGAGCAGAATCTATTATGCTTCAGATGAACCCAAAAAGCAGGGTTTATTTTAGATCAAATAAAAGCAAAGCAAGATCTAATGAAAAGAGATAAGGAAAGAAACTATATTTTACTAAAGGATACAATAGATAATGAACCAATATCAATATTAAACATATATGCACCAAGTGGTATAGCATCCAAATTCCTAGAGAAGAAGTTAAGAGAGATATAAGAAGAAGTAGAAAGCAAAACTATACTAGTGTGGAATCTCAACCTTACTCTCTCAGAATTAGATAAATCAAATTACAAAATAAATAAGAAAGAAGTTAAAGAGGTAAACAAAGTGTTAAAAAAGTTAGGTATGATAGATCTTTTTTTTAAAAAATGAATGGAGACAAAAAGGAGTTTACTTTTTTCTAAGTGGTTCATGGAACTTATACAAAAATTGACCATGTGTTAGGGCATAAAAACCTCAAAATCAAATGCAGAAAGGCAGAAATAATAAATTCATTTTCTTTCAGATCATTTTGCAATAAAAATCACTTGCAGTATAAGGCCAGGAGAAAATAGACCAAAAGTTTTTTGGAAATTAAATAATCTAATCCTAAAGAATGAATGGGTGAAACAGCAAATCATAGACACAATCAATAATTTCTTCCAGGAGAATGACAATAATGAGACAACATACCAAAATTTGTGGGATACAAGCAAAGTGGTAATAAGGGCAATTTTATATCTGTAGATGCTTACTTGCATAAAATAGAGGAAAAGAAGATCAATGAATTGGGGTTACAATTTAAAAATCTAGAAAAAGTACAAATTAAAAACCTTCAATTAAATACCAAATTGGAAATTCTGAAAATAAAAGGGGAGATTAATAAAAATGAAAATAAGAAAACTAGTGAATTAATAAATGAAATTAAGAGTTGGTTTTATGAAAAAGCCAACAAAATAGATAAGCCTTTATTTAATTTAATTAGAAAAAAGAAAAAAAAACTAAAATTTTAGTCTCAAAAATGAAAAGGGAAAACTTTCCACCAATGAAAAGTAAATTAGAGCAGTAATTAAAAGTTGCTTTGCCCAACTTTATGCCAATAAATTTGATAATCCATTATCCATGTGATAAGCCATTAACCAACTCCCTAAGAAAACATCTCCAGGGCCAAATAGATTTACATGTGAATTTTACCAAACATTAAAAGAACAATTAATTCCAATACTTATAAACTATTTGAAAAAATAGGGAAAGAAGGGGTATCAAATTCCTTTTATGATACAGATATGGTGCTGATACCTAAACCAGGTAGGGTGAAAACAGAGAAAGAAAATTATAGACCAATTTCCCTAATGAATATTGATGCAAAAATCTTAAAAAAAATATTGGCAACAAGATAACAGAAAGTCATCCCCAGGATAATACACTATGACTACATAGGATTTATACCAGGAATGCAGGGCTGGTTCAATATTAGGAAAACTATCAGCAAAATCAATTATATTAATAACCAAATTAACAAAATTATATGATTACCTCAAATAGATGCAGATAAAGTATTTGATAAAATCCAACACCCATTCCTATTAAAAACCCTAGAGAGTATAGGAATAAAAGGGCTTTTACTTAAAATGATCAGTATCATCTATTTAAAACCATCAGCAAACATCATATGTAATGTGGACAAATTAGAACCATCCCCAATAAGATCGGGAGTGAAACAAGAATTCCCACTGTCACCATTACTATTCAATATTATATTAGATATTTTAGCTTTGGCAGTAAGAGAAAAAAAAGAGATTAAAGGAATTAGAGTAGGTAATAAAGAAACCAAGATAATCACTCTGCAGATGATACAATGATATACTTAGCTAACTCTAGAGACTCAAATAAAAAACTACTAGAGATGATTCACAACTTTAGCACATTTGCAGGATACAAGATAAATCCACATAAATCATCAGCATTTTTATATATTACCAACAAAGTTCAGCAGTAGAGAAACAAAAAGAAATTCCATTCAAAATAACTGTCGATATTATGAAATATTTGGGAATCTATCTGCCAAGGGAAAGTTAGAAACTATATGAACAAACCTACAAAACACTTTTCACACAAATAAAGTCAGACCTAATCAGTTGGAAAAATATTAAATACTCATGGATAGGCTGAATGAATATAATAAAAATGACAATACTATCTAAATTAATCTACTTATTTAATGCCATACCCATCAAAGTCCCAAGAAATTATTTTACATATCTAGAAAAAAATAGTATTAAAGTTCATCTGGAAGAACGAAAGGTCAAGAATTTCAAGGAAACTAATGAAAAAAAAAAATGCTGATGAAGGTAGCTTAGCTGTGCCAGATCTAAAACTATATTATAAAGTAGTGGTCATGAAAACCATTTGGTACTCGCTAAGAAACAGAGTAGTCAATCAGTGGAATAGGATAGGATCACAAGACAAAATAGTCAATGTCTATAGCAATCTAGTGTTTGACAAACCCAAATACCCCAGCTTTTGGGATAAGTACTTATCTCACCATTTGACAAAAACTGCTGGGAAAATTGGAAACTAGTATGGAAGAAATTAGGGCTTGATCCATACCTAACAACTCATACCAAGATAAATTGTAAATGGGTTCGTGATTTAGGTATAAAGAGTGATATCATAAGCAAATTAGAGGAACAATGGATAATTTACCCCTCAGACCTTTGGAGAAGGAAGGAATTTGTATCCAAAGAATAACTAGAACTCTTAAATGAACACCAGATAGATAATTTTAATTATATTAAGTTAAAAAGTTTTTGTACAAACAAAACTAATGCAGACAAGATAGGAGGGAAGCAATAAATTAGGAAATCATGTTTACATTTAAAGTTTCTGATAAAGGCCTCATTTCTAAAATACATAGAGAATTGACTCAAATTTATAATAATTCAAGCCACTCTCCAACTGATAAATGGTCAAAGGATATAAACAGACAATTTTCAAATGAAGACATTGAAACTATTTCTAGTCATATGAAAAGGTGCTCCAAATCACTATTGATCAAAGAAATGCAAATTAACACTAAGATATCACTACACACCTGTCAGATTGACTAAGATGACAGGAAAAGAGTAAAAGAGGGGATGTGAGAAAACTGGGACACTGATACATTGTTGGTGGAACTGTGAACGAATCTAACCATTCTGGAGAGCAATGTGGAACTCTGCTCAAAAATTTATCAAGCTGTGCATATCCTTTGACCCAGCAGTGTTTCTATTGGGCCTATATCCCAAAGAGATCTTAAAGGAGGGAAAGGGACCCACATGTGCAAAAATGTTTGCAGCAGCCCTTTTTGTAGTGGCAAGAAACTGGAAACTGAATGGATGCCCATCAATTGGAGAATGGATGAATAAATTATGGTATATGAATGTCATGTAATATTATTGTTTTGTAAGAAACTACCAGCAGGATGATTTCAGAGAGGCCTGGAGAGACTTGCATGAACTAATACTAAGTGAAATGAAGAGAATCAGGATATCATTATACATGGCAACAAGACTATATGAAGATCAATTCTGATGGACATGGCCTTCTTCAACAATGAGATGTTTCAAACTAGTTCCAATTGTTCAGTGATGAAGAAAGCCATATACACCCAGGGAGAGGCCTGTGGGATCTGAGTGTAGACCATAACATAACATTTTCATGCTTTCTGTTGATGTTTGCTTGCATTTTGTTTTCCTTCTCAGGTTTGTTAGTTTTTTTTTTTTTTCTTGTAGATCTGATTTTTCTTGTACAGCAAGATAATATTAAAAATATGTATGTATATATTTAATTTGACATATATTTTAACATAATTAATATGTATTAGACTACTTGCCATCTAGGAGAGGAGGTGGTGGGAAGGAGAGAAAAAAATGGAACAAAAGGCTTTGCAATGATCAATGTTGAAAAATTAACCATGCATATGTTTTGCAAATAACAAGCCTTAATAAAAATAAATAAATAAAAATTAAGAAATGGCTAAAAAAAAGTCATACATCTTTTTAACTTGTCTTTTTCTGCTTTCCCAAATGGTTTCTCTTCTCCCTTTCACTAATTTGTACTTACCCATTTATGAGTTTTAGCTTTCCTTGAACTTATCCCTAATTTATGTAACCTATGTTGAAGTTTCCTTTCTAGGAAATCCCCTCAGTTCAAATCCTTTACATGTCACCCAATCAATATCTTATCTTGAAGAACAAAGACATATTTTAATGAGATTTGAGTTTTTATAAATAGTTTATTTTATAAAACTTCCCTTTCTTTTGATGTGTCACATGTAAAACAAGTCACATGTTGCATGAGTGATTGCAACTCAGAATATATAAATAAGCATTTTTCAAATAGGCATTTGCACTTAAAAAATAAAAATAAAAAAATAAGTATTCACTGTTGTGAAAGATGAGGTATGAATTAACTGATTTTGCAGAATATGTATTTTGTACACATAATTTTTTTATTATATATAAAATTATCCATTGAATAGATATTTCTGAAACTTGGTAATAAGGAAAAATAACTGGGTTTATTTATCATCTTATATTAGAAATTCCAGAAAAAAAATTCAGCAGGATCTTTAAATTGCCTGGGATTAGAGAAAGTATTTGAAAATGAAGCATAATGTTACCATGTCTGACAGAGATTGGATTATTTTATGAAGCAGTGTTTGTGATGGAGTGATATCAGAAAAATGATGCTAATCAGGGTTTCAGTGAACATTGGGAAAAAATCTGAGTTCCCTGTCTCATGAAAAAAAAAATATTACCAATTTATGATTTCATTATCATAGGGGCTCTCAGATATGGAAGATTCCTCCAACAAAACAGATAACAATCACTATTTAAAGTAGTAGATAAGTCCTAAATTGGAAGTACATTGCATAAATGTGACAAAAGTCATATATCTAATAATTCTCCAGCCAGGCATGAAGCCAGTCTTCTAGACTCCAATATTAATATTTTATTCTCTGTGGCATCCTGCTTCTGTGGCATTATATATCAAAAATCTAAACAAAAATTTTGGTGTTTAATTTGGAAAATACCAAAAGAAAACATTTTGCTTCTCTCTTTTTGCCCCGATAAGCCTTGTTCTTACAATTACTGATATATTTATTGTGCTTAACAAGACCTTGATGAATGATCACCATCTACTTAATCCTAAAAGGAAATCCTAGCATAAAGTGTTTCCCTAACAAGAGATTATTCAAATTTCAAATATTACCTTTTCTTAAATGGGCAATATACTTACTGAATGTATTGTGTTCATATAACTGAGGGCAGAAATAAATCCAATTTATTTCACTAATGTAAGATTATGATTTATTGTACAAAAAGACCAAAAAAAACCCCAAAACAAAACAAAACAAAGCAATATGCCCAACTAAATCTCAGAGTAAGATAACATCATAAGTACACTGAGACACTTTTAACTTTATACTACCAATATTTTACCACATTTTACTATTCATAGTTATTGAAATTCGTGCTATGTTATAAAGGAATTAAAAGGAAATTATTGCTAAGATGTTTCAATTTTTCTTCATAAAATAATGGCATCAAATAATTTTAATAAAATTTTTGTGAAACAATTATAATTTTCTATTAATTGATTATCAATATTCTGTAGTTTTCATTTGTGGTAAAGATTTATACATAAAAGAATTCAAATTATTTTGAAGATGTTTCATACCTGAATGAGATGAGTAAATTTTAAATATTTTTTCTTATTTTAATTATGTGAAGTATTAATGTTTTGTGGTCATTTTTGTCTTGTGACATTTTAAGTGGTGTATATGATCATATTGCAAGAAGGTGACAATAAGGAACTCTGAAGAATTCAATTAAAGATATTATAAAAGAATTGCAAGACATTGTTTATAAAAATAGTTAATCATGTAAGACAATGAAGGATAACAACTGGACATACTAAATAATCCAGTGATATATCATCTTGGAAGATCAGGAAAAAACAAGCAAGATCTTAAAGACACTGGAGGGGTTGCTCGTGTCAAATTTTTGGAAGAACAAATTAGAGAAACACTCACAGTGGGCAAACATGGAGGCTTTGTGATCCATATGTTTTGAAAAGGTTCTAAAATGAGGAGAACCCACATGCACATATTTAAATATGTATTTAATATTCTAATTATTTTATAAAGAATAACAATTTAATTTAAGCAAATGAAATTGTCTACTCTGTTGAATGAGTTAATTACTCTAAAAATCATGGATTCTTTCTCTGTTCTAATATTCTATGTAGCACAATTCTCCATGTTTTAATGAAAACTTTTAATGTGAATTAATTGGTAATATATTTTTTGGACTGGGGTGTGTTCACTACTATAAATTTCATTTTATTCGAAAATTGGATTAGATGTAGAATAGTTGTTTGTATTTATACAAGTCACTTTTAAAATTAGCTAAATTAAAACCTTTCCAATCTTCTTAGCAACATAATTCCTTACTAGCTTAAAAATGTGACAGTTTCTAAATGTTGTTTGTCAGAAATTTGTGTTTTTATTCTCTTGGTTTTAAATGTCACAATCCATCATTGTTTATTGATACTTTTTTTTAAACTAGCCATTTATATTCATAGTTCAGAGTTCAGAGAATTTCAGCAGAGATTCAAATTCATTAAATAAGTGTAATTTCATTGTTATGCTTCCACAAATAAGTCTGAAACAAAAAAACCCAATTTTTTTGCATTTGTTAATGTTGGAAAATGCACAGAATGTTTCATTTAATCTATTGTGAATAAATTGATTTTATATGTCTTTTATATTTAATTTAAAGCAAAAAATTTGGTGAATTTTTGAGAAGCAAAAATACATCCTAGCACCATCTTCCCAATCCCCATTTGCTTCCCTTACAAATACTCTGTCCCTAGAATTATGTGGACTTTATTTTAAAAATAAAGAAGATCTATTCTTCTAAAATCCTAGATCTCTTTTTTTCTCAAGAGGTTTTTCATCCAAAGTGATATGATTGATATCAACCAGAAATCACTGCAACATATGGAAGGTATAAAAAGTAAGCAATTACATAGAGCTAATAGCAAGAAAAAAATACAGATTGTTGAGGAAAAAAATAACTATGAATATTTCCAATAGTTCCTCTCATTGATTTTCATCCCTACTTGGTCCCCAAAATAAATTGTGTTTCTTTTTTTTTTCAGTGACAAAATGGTTAGTGCAAGAGTCATGATTAAGCTGAAACATCTGATCTTTTAGTTTTTGACTGGTGTTTTATCTGTGTCTTTTTCCCATTTTGGAAAATTATCTTTCCAGAATGGTTTACCATACTCCTACTAACAAAATAAATGGTACTAATAAATATTAAAATGGATATGTGCCTTTATTGATTTATGGATTTGCAAATTACCTATGCTTATCTACTCTGTGCAACTTTTATCCACATTCTCAAAAAAATTTGTCCACTTGAAATTCTGGAGGCTTTCTGTACTCCCTCCTGCCATTTATAAGAGTACAATGGACTAATCTGGCTTCCAGATCTCATTCCTCACTTTTGCCGCTTTATAAACCATCTTTTCTCTCTGTCATGCAATGTTTTAATGATAATACTTAGTCTTATTCTGGTTTTGAGTTTCTTAGTAGTTACATAAGGGCAACTAGGTGGCATAATAGATAGAGCAATAGGCTTGAAATCAGAAGAGCTGGCCTTTATGATTTCATATCCGACCTCAGATACTTATACATTGTATGTACTGGGCAAAATACTTAACTCTGTGTATGCTAGTTTCTCATTTGTAAAATGACTTGGAGAAGGAAATGGCAAACCACATTAACATTTTTTTGCCAAGAAAACCCCAAAATGGGTTCATGAAGAGTTGTGTACAACTGAAAAAATTGAACAACAGTAGTTATATGTTATGACCTGCTCACATCAACCATCTTTCCTTCCCATAACCTCACTTCCTTTCAGCAATGCAGACAAAATGCTAGTGCTTTGAAGAGTGGGGTTTTGTGATCATAGGAAGATTGAATAAGTAAAAGTTCTTTGGAATTTTCTGAAAATGATCCTATAATCCCCCATTTCTACTTCTTTTTAAATTCTGAGTCTAGGTCAGTGTTAATCTGTGTTATCTGTCTCAGTGATATATACAATTTGATCTTTTATCTGTTGATATGTAGACCAAATTTCTTAAAATTTTAAATATCTATCACAAAGCTCTTCAATGTCTGGAGCCTGATATAATCAACACAATGTTTATTTCACCAGTTAATTTAATTTGGTTTTTTCCTTGCATAAAATTATTTCAGTTGATATTGATGTTATTTCTATGGTCTATTTATTTTTTACTTGTTTTTTTCTTATTTAGTATTTTATTTTTCCCAGGTTGCATGTGAAAACATTTTTAAACATCCATTTTTAAAATGTTGATTTCCAAATTCTTTCCCTTTCTTTCTTTCCACTCTCACTTCTCATTGAGAAGACAAGCAATTCAAAATAGATTACATGCATGTAGTCAAGCAAAATATTTCCATAATAGTCATGTTGTGAAAAAAGATAAAAAGCCTATCAATAAAAATTAACTAAAAAAATGTATGATTCAATCTATGTTCAGGCACCATCTTCTGGGAATGAATAGCCTTTTTCATCATAAATCCTTCAGTTGTCTTGAATCATTGTAGCTCTGAGAATAGCTTAGTCATTCACAATTCATCATCTTACAATATTGCTGTTACTTTGTAATAGTACATTTGACTTTGCATTAACTTATGTAAATATTTCCAGGTTTTTCTGAGAGCATCCTGCTCATCATTTCTTAAAGGGCAATAACATTCCAACACAGTCACATATCATTTCCTTATTGATGGGAATCCCCACAGTTTTCAATTCTTTGTCCTCTACCCCAAATTAACTTCTTTAAATGTTTTTGTACATATAGATCTTGTCCCCTTTTTAAAATCTCTTTTGCGATACAGACTTAGTAGAGGTATTGCTAGGTTAAAGAGTCTGCATGATTTTATAGCCCTTTGAACATATTCTAAATTATTTTATAGAATGGTTGAATCAATTGCTAACTCTACCAATAGTACATTAATATTTCATTTTTCCCATTTATCCTCCACCATTTCTCATTTTCCTTTTCAGTTCTATTAGCCAATTTAATAAATATGAGTCAGTACCTCAGAGTTGTTTTAATTTGCATTTCTCCAATCAATAGTGAGCTAGAACATTTGCTTTAGACAGCTTTGATTAATTTATCTGAAAAGTCTTCATTTATATTGATCATTTATCAATTGTAAAATGCCTCTAATTTTCATAATTTTGACTCAGTTCTCTTTATGTTTGAGAAATGAAGCCTTTATCAAAGAAAATTGCTTCAAAGTTGATTTTTTTCAGTTACTTTTGGAAATTGTATTTCCCTCCATCTTATTTCCCACCTCATTTATTCTATTGTCTCACTCCTTTTGTACTGATGAGAAAACAGAGGCCAACAGGATTAAGTGATTTATCCAGGGTCACACAACTAGTGAGTGTCTGTGACTAGATTTGGAATCACAAAGATGAGGTTTCCTGATTCCAGGCTCAGCACTACCTAATAATTCCTTAATTCCATGCCATATATTTTTCTCACAGATATTCTTCTACTATTTTTTCTTATTTATCGTAAACTCTATTATATACCCTGAATTCTTGATGGTCTGACTTTACATAGTCAATTGACCAAACAATGATCACTTCATCCATAAGTCTTTTTTCTGGTAAAATTTAATGTTACATTCTTTCTGTTTTTGTCTGGTGTTCACCAAATCCCACATTTCCTTTAAAAAAAGTTTTCATAATAATAAATACTATCATTTCTGTAGAATCCACAAGTCTTTGCTTCCTTCACTTTCTTCTGAATCACACTTTTCCACATATTTTTCATCTTTATTTTTCCATTACTTTGTTAAAATCAACTAGTGTCAGGGTGTATATTGATTTGTTCTGGAGTGCATAAAGTTCTTCATGTAATTTCTTTTCCACTTCACCCTCAACAACTCTTGTTGGTTCTATCAGTACTTCAATGTATGAGGATCACAATTATTAAGAAATAGTATAACTTCTCTTTTTTGGGAATACAACAATATCCACTCTACCAACTCCTTTCTTTGCCTCTCAAAAGAGGATTTCTGAACTATTCCATGTAACTGCAAATTGCTTCTTTTTTCCATCTTAATTTATAGTAAAAATACCAAGATTGATATTCATTTTTTCCAGGAATTTATCTATATTGGTCATTGCAAAAGAATATTACATTTCAAATTATCTCTAATCAGGTTAACATTTTTTCAATTATTTAAAACTATATTATGATTTTCTTAATGCTCTGAGAAACCTGGATTTTTAAAGAGAACATTTGGAGTAATGTTCCATGTAGATGATACTCCTATCATTCTTGGCTCTGGTCAGAACATACCTCTCCAGCATATTATATTATTTTTTCAACTATGTGTTATATTAGGTAACCCCTGAGCTTCTCTTCAACTCTGAAATCACCTCTGCCTCTTCATTTTCAAGGATTCTTCATGATTCAAGTCAACTTGCATCTTCTATAGAAGGTTTTTGCTATCTTCCCTAATTCCTCACCCTCACCACTATTAGAACCTATGCTTTTGAAATTACTTTCTATCTTCCATATGTCTACCTACTTATTTACATTTTTCTCCGCTTTTAGAATGTGAACAACTTGATGACAAACTTTTTTTTTGCTTTTATAATTCCCTTAACATTTAGTATAGTGTCTGTCACATAGAAAAACATAATAAATACATGCTGACTGACTGAAGTGCTCTATTGCAGTTGCTTATCAATTGATCATTCTTTAAGTCGTATTTCTTTGGAATATGCCCTACATACTATTCTTTTTAAAACCCAAGTTTGACCACATTGCTCTCTTGTACAAGAAATTTTAGTTACTTTTTTTGCATGCATAATAAAAAATTCCAAGTATGTCAATTAAAACCCTTTAGCATCCACCTCTATCCTACTTTTTCAAATTACTTTAGTCTATCACACTTCAGCATTCATGTGATCATAAACTAGCTTGCTAGATATTTATAGTATATAAGACCCCATCACCTGCATTCTCCTCACATCTACCTCTAAAAAGTCGCAGTTCCTTCCAAGCTTCAGCTTAAATAGAATTATCTCATAAACAACTCTTTTTTTCTGATGCCCCAAATTGCCACTGATTCAAATTTACTTTGCAAATATATTGTATTTACTTAATTGTGAATATATATATATGTACCTATATATACATGTATATATGTATATGTACTTATATATACATATATATATACATATTTATGTTACAGTAAAATTTGTCCTTTTAAAGGCATGTACTATTTTTCCTTTTTGTCTATGTTTCCCTAAGGGTCAGTCAATAAACATTTATTAAGCATCTAATATGCAGTGCTTAATACTACTAAGCACTGTTGCTAGAGGCAAAAGACTTGGCTTCCAGGATCTCACAATCTTATGGGAGAAACAACAAGCAAACACATATGTACAAAGATATATACAAAAGTAAATAGGAAATAAAAAGAGGGGGATAGATCCTAAAATTAAGAGGGATTGGGAAAAGAGGATCTAGGAAGATGTTAGAGTAGGTCAGAAAATTCCAAGATCTCTAGATTTCCCCAACAAACAAAACAAAATTGTGCTTCAGTGTGAACATAGATCAGTAAAAAACAACTAAGACTCAGGACAAAACAGTGCTCCTTCTGGACAACCCCAGAAGACCAGAAAAAAAGATCCCAGAACTGAGCTTTAACCGATGTGATGTGTATATACTTCAAACAGCTAGTGCGGAGGCCTTCTAGCTGAGCCTCAATCTGCACCACAGGAATTTTGACCTTACCTATAGGCTGGAAAATCAAGGGTCTGAATCTGGGAAGACTGAAGGCATCTCTGATGATTGGGAAAGCCAGACCATTTGTGCTGAAAAGACTGACTCTGGGTCAGAAGGAATCAGCACACCCAGTGAGTGCAAAAGCAGTGTAGACATGCTGCTGGCTTTGAGCACTTGCAGGAGAATAGATTTTGGTTTTGGGTTCCAGGTCAAATGAGAGAATTGAAGTGAAGCCAGTGGCCCCATCTTCCCCATCCTATGATTAATGGTGCTTACACTAATAGTAATAATTTTTTTTAAAAATTGAATGAACAAAATGTATAGAATGAAAAAAAAGAAAATATGAAACATAAGAAAAACAACAGATCTATAGAACAGATAAAGAAGAGAAAAATAAGAATAACTGGACTGCCTGAAAGCTGTGACAAAAACAAGCACCTAAACACAATAATTCAAGAAATAATCTAAGCAACTTGTTCTAAAGTGAAAGTTTATAAGGAGAATGTCCAAAAGAGGAAAAAAAAATCCACAGATCACCACCTCATAGAAATCCTACATGAAAAACACAAAGAAATATCTTTGCTAATTTCAAAAACCTCAGATCAGAAAGAAAATTCTACAATAACCAAAAAAATCTAATTCCAATATGCTGGGACTACAATGAGAATTATATAGGATTTATCAGCAGTTAAAATAAAAGAAGTTGGCCTGCAGGCAAAAATATCATATCCAGCAAAGCTAAAATAACTTGCAGATTTCCAGAACTTTGCCTCAACCAAATTTGAACTCAATAGAAAATTTAATACATAAAGGCCAACATCAAAAATTAATTTCAAGGGACTCAACAAGGACAAATTGGTTATGTTTTTTTTTTACATGGAAATATAAACCATATGTTCAAAATTGAGATCAGTAATTAGATAATTCAAAAAGACATGGGTGAAGAGCTGAGTATTATCAGACTCTAAAAAATAAAATTGTCTAGGAAAAGGTAAAAAAACAGTAATATGAATGAGATGCCAAGGAAGAAGAAACACATTGGTATTAGAGGGGGGAGGTTCTGAAAATCTATTAACATTGGAAATAGACTAAATAGGGAACAATGCATATACACATATACATATATGCATACATATATTATGAATACACATACAAACACACACACATACACACATACACACACACACACACCATGAAAGGTATAGCACCCACCAAAATATTTACAGAAATAAGGGGGGAGGGAATAGGATAAGTATGTAGATTTATATAGTATAGAGAGAATATAGATATAGATAAGTATCACAAAAGTATATAGATTTATGGTTGTAGGACAAGACATTTAGATTAATAGGAAAAGTCTAAAGAGGGAGAAAAAGGTGGCACAGGATAAGGTGGGGTGTGGGATGAGGTGTGTGGATTAATGGGAATGGGATAAAAGGGTATGGTTAGAGTGGGGGAGAAGGTAAGGGAGGAATTCATGGGTGGGCAGAGGTTATATAAAAACAAGACTTGTTAAGGAGTAAAATTAAAGTAGAAGAGTTAGCAGGGATAGGAATTAGATATCTACAAACACAATAACAAGGATCAGGAATAGAATTTATTAGAAAAAAAGTAGGGGTAGGAATCATTGATCTCAGATGAAGTCAAACAAAGATTCAATCAAGAAATAAATCTACATTATATACAGCCATATTAACATTGTCTTAGATGCATGTCTACATAAGTTTGTAAATGTCTATGTATATATGTATGTATGTATATGTATATGTGTAATTATATATATGTATGTGTGTATAGATACATGTATATGAGGGGATGAACATGTATATGTATCATCTCATTGTTAAAAAGAACCAAGTCTATCATAGTTGATCATTACATAATTTTGTTGTTAATATATACAATGTTGTCTTGGTTCTGCTCACTTCACTTATCCCCACTTCATGTAAGGTTTTCCAGACTTTTCTGAAATTATCCGGATCATTATTTCTTTTTTTTTATTAAAGCTTTTTATTTGTATAACATATGTATGGGTAGTTCCTCAGTATTGATCTTTACAAAGCTTTCCGTTCCAAATTTTACCCCCAGTCCCCATCCCTCCCCTAGATGGCAGGAAGTCTATTACATGTTAATAATGATAAAATACTTGACAAGTTGTTGTGCAAGAAAAATCCTATCTACAAGAAAAAAATCAGAGAAAAAAACACACTGTAAGCAAACATCAATAAAGAGCATGAAAATGTTATGTTGTAGTCCACATTCCATATCCCTCTCTCTGGGTACATATGGCTTTCTTCACTGAACAACTGGAACTGGTTTGAGACATTTCTTTGTTTCAGAGAGCCATGACCATCAGAGTTGATCATCATATAGTATTGTTGTTGACGTGTATAATGATCTCCTGATTCTGCTCATTTCACTCAGCATCAGTTCATGCAAGTCTCTCCGGGCCTCTCTGAAATCATCTTGCTGGTCGTTTCTTACAGAACAATAATAGTCCATAACATTCATATACCATAATTGGTTCAGCCATTCTCCAATTGATGGGCATCCATTCAGTTTCCAGTTTCTAGCCACCACAAAAAGGGCTGCCACAAACATTCTTGCACATGTGGGTCCCTTTCCCTCCTCTAAGTTCTCTTTGGGATATAAGCCCAATAGAAACACTGCTGGTTCAAAGGGTATGCACAGTTTGATAACTTTTTGAGCATATATCCAAATTGCTCTCCAGAATGGTTGGATCTGTTCACAGGTCCACCAACAATGTATTAGAGTCCCGGCTTTCCCACATCCCCTCCAGCATTCACCATTATCTTTTCCTGTCATTTTAGCCAATCTACAGGTGTGTAGTGGTACCTCAGAGTTGTCTTAATTTGCATTTCTCTGATCAATAGTGATTCGGAGCACCTTTTCATATGACTAGAAATGGTTTTAATTTCATCATCTGAAAATTATCTGTGCATATCCCTTGACCATTTATCAATTGAAGAATGGCTTGAATTCTTATAAATATGAGATAATTCTCTATATATTTTAGAAATGAGGCCTTTATCAGAACCATTAAATGTAAAGATGATTTCCCAATTTGCTGATCCTTATTTCTAATAGAACAATAATATTTCATAATGTTCATATACTATAATTGGCTTAAACTTACCTCATCTGAAATATGGAAACAACAGAAAAAAAAATTAGTGAAGGTAAAGTCCTTTTAAGGTAAGGAATAGAGATTCATGAGCTCATGATAGATGGTCTCATTTTCCTCAGTAAAATAGGATATGAAGAATTGATAGAGAAAGTTGTATGGGTACTGTAGAAACCTTGAGGAAAGAAAAAAAAGTTGTTTTAGAATAAAGGCTATAGAAAATGGGATAGAGGTAGTCAAGGAAACCTAAACTGATTGTTGTAAAACATTCAGGACCCAGTTGATATTAGATGACATGAATTTATATTGCAAGTAAGTTCTATGACATCTCATAGGCACCTTTATCTTTCTTGTATGTGTAATATTCTGTTTTAACAATTGGTTTGGTATAAGCCTAAGGCAAGCAATATAATGAATTGCCCATGAATTCTATACATTTCCCTCCTCCACTGATTCTTTTATTAGATAAAGAGTTATGAGTACCATCACAATTGTTGGATTTTGGATCTTCTTGATTCCAGTCCTAGCATTTTCCATTTATGCCTTCGAATTACCTTATAGACAACATTAAGATATGATCTACTTTTCCCATCAATACATTCTGCTTGTCAAAGTCAATCCAGTCCATACAAGATCTTCTTATATTTAAGTCTTTGATTAATCAAGACTGTCTTGCCTGATAAATGTATTAGAGAATGGCATTTCATCATTAACTTCAAGAAAAAATAGAATAATCAATGAATTCTTATACTTTTATCTGATTGCTAAGATTCTCCAGATAAAAACTGATTTAAAACTAACTGCAAGGAAAAAAATTGCACAATTTTAATAGAGAGTAGTGATAAGATAAAACTTTACTATGGTCTTTGTGACTTTTTTGGGAAACTGTATATAGAGGATGGAAATTGGATTCATTATTTGTTTCCATTTTAGCTTATTTCACCATCATCATTAATTTTAGTATTTCCTTTTTTAAATTATGTGAATCATAGTAAGAGAACTAAAAGTAATCAATACAACTTTTTATCACATTAAATTAGTTATGAAATAAAAACTCATACAAATTATTTTCTTTTTATTAAGAATTTTGTTAGCCTGAAGTGAATCTAGAGTTTGTGCTTATTATATATAAACTGATTTATTCTATTTTGCTTTCATTTCTCTTATTCATTAATCAAATTAATTCAGGGGAAAAAAGGGAAATATTCTTAGATAAATAAAAGTTTATTATATATTTCATTTAAAGAAGGAATGCTTTACATTAAAGAGACAGAGTTGTCTTTTTTACTTTTAATGTATCAGCAAATTGTCTAAGTTCCTATAACTAAAAAGTTTCAATTGTGTGGAATATTTATGGTCTTTGACACTTGCTGCACTTATCTCTGTTTGTCATTTTAAAATCATCTGTCCCTACAGCTCCCTAAGTGAAAAGCCTTGGGTAAATACAGCTTAAAAAAATTATTATGCTTTCACAGGAATATGCGTTGAACCCTAAAAGAAGAACAACAAAAAAACTTGGTTTGAACACATCCTGAAGTGAAACTTAATATGTAACAAATAAAAAGTGAATTGTTTATTCTTTTTCTGGAAATAGGCCACTCACTCATGGTGTGTTGGAAGTAGGGTGGGTTAGATATATGGAAGAAATCTGCTTTGGTTATCAAAGCTGTTTTAGATAATTTTGAAAATTATATTAAAAGATTTTTAACATAGTGATCAAATATTTTAACATAGAAGTATTAGAATTTATGGGTTTTTTTGTATGATCTGCCCATCTCAAAGGTCAATATAGGTGGATTTTAGAGTTTTTTTTTTAATTGAATTTCATTGAATATGTGAAGCTAATTTCCAGAATTAATTGAGATGTATATAATGTTTAACACCACTTATGTTGAAAAATTATCTAAATATTTTATAGTATTTGATATTTACCTAGAATATTTTAAATAAAGTTTTTAGTGTGGTGAGTTGAATGTCATACAGTGGAAGAAAGCTTGGTTTAGAAGAAGGAAGGAAGGAAGCAATTTTAAAATCCAATTCCAATGATTAGCAGTTACATGACCGTATGCAATTTATTTATACTCATAAAAATTCAGTTGATTTCTCTGTAAATGAAAAGATTACTTAACTACTTCATAGAATTATTTTATCAACCTTAAAATGCTATAAAATTACAAATTATCATCATCAGCATAGAATGCTTTCCTAAGGTCAAGAGATAGAGGTTCAAATCCAGGCTTTTCCATTTATTAGCAATGTGATCCATGAGTAGTAATTTTACTCCCATGATCCTTGGTTTTCTCAATCATGATTGCTCTAGGCCAAATGATGAAGTATTTAAACATTACTCAGATTCTAATTCTTAAGGCAAGAGACACTTGTGGAGGAGCAGTGTGTTAGTAAATCATGGATACACAAACTACCTCTTTTATAAATCTAAATTCCTTTTCATTCAAAACATTTCAATAGCCTTTTCCAACAGGCTTTCCATTTCACCAATATTTGAAAACATTTTTAATATGTAATACATTAGCTTATATATTGAACCTGATAAATTTTAATGTAGTTACACTGAGAAAGAAATGTAAAACTGGTATTCTACCAATTTGCATATATATGTATACACATATACATATATATTTATATATATATATATATCACCTTTAGCTAGTTTCTCATAAAGTAAAAATTCACACTCTAAAAATGAAAGATATATAATTCTGAAAAATACCAAAAAGCTATGTAGTTTCTAAATATTATAGTTTCATCATTCTGAGCTTTTCTGTTTTATGATGTGTGTGGACTTTCTACAGAAGCTTGCCAATATTTGGAATAGAAACTGGCCAAAGTCCCTTCATTGCTGAGCACAGGTGTTAGAACCAGTCATATTCTTATAAAATATAATTTTCAGGAAAATAGGACTAGGTTTACTGTTGTCTTTGTATCTCTATGGTCTGGCATATATAAACATACAAATACCTGAATGAATCTGTGATGTTATCAGTGGATATACTGCTTCAAGTGAATATGTATAGCAATTCATCCATACTTTCCCATCACATGCTATTCTCATTCAAGTTTTCCCCTTAATTCTTGTTAGGGGACTATGGGAACAGAGCAAAAGACTTTTCTTACTTTCTCATGTATTCACAAATGATAGCAATGGAAGACACTGAGTATTCCTCCTTTGCTCCCATCATATTAGCAGCCTATTATTTTTTTTAAAAATCTACATCTGTTTGATAACATCTTTAGCTTTTTTCTGTCAGTAGCAGCCAACTTATATTCACCATGTTCCTCTTCTTTGACCTTTAAATGTTGTTGTTTGGTTGTTTTCAGTTGAGTCTGATCATTTATTACCCCATATGGTGTTTTCTTGTCAAAGATACTGGAGTGATTTACCATTTCCTTCTCCAGTTTATTTTATAGATGAGGACACTGAGGCAAACAGGGTTAAGTGACTTGCCTAGGGTTTTATAGCTGGTTAGTGTCAGAGGCTGAATTTAAACTTAGGTCTTTTTTCCTGACTCCATGCTTGTCACTCTATTCAGTGTATTACTTAGATGTCTTCCTCTGGACTTCTGTAATATTAAAGTCTTCAAAGATGGTAGTGTTCCATTATTGACAATCATCTTTGTTTCTGGGAAAATTTAGGGTCATTAAATAAGCATTTTATATTCCCTAAGACAATCTAATGTGTTTTCTTTCTCCTGTTTAATTTTGGGCTCAATGAATTCTCTATACCATATATTATATATTTCTTTAAATTTATCTATATATCTATATATATATATATATCAATGTTTAAATTTATCTATATATGTATATGTATATATCTACATGTATGTGTTATATAGTTATACATACATACATATATATATGGCATACAAACATATACACATAAATACAAAAACTCTGAGGTTTGTCTTTTTAGTGTAGATCATAATTGAATTTGATTATCTGAGATCCCTTCCAGCCATAGATAAATGAAAAAAGGAAAATATTTACTCACTTAAATATTTATGAAAATGTTGCTGTAGTATCAATAAAGAATTCCTAATAGTCTCCTGAAAATACTCAAAAATCCTGATAATTCCAGATATTATGTTGCTTTCATTGTCTAGCTTTATTATTGAATGTCTGCTAACCTATTTATTGACCTAAGTATGAGTTTTTAATAGAAAAAATAAGCGTAACATGAAACTTGACAAATAGATACCATTTATTTTGCCTTCTATATCCTACATTAAATTTTGCCTGAAGTAAATTCTAATGTTTTATTGTCTGTTTTCAATTTTGAATAGAAGAGAATACAATTAGAAGATGAAATGTGCATATACACACTGGCAAAGCCTCAGAACAATTTTTTTTGTCTCCATTTTCTTGCTAAAAATTTCAAATTCAAGGTGAAAAAATCAACTACTTAAAAATTTATCCATTTCCTTTCTAGTCCTTATTGAAAACTGTTTTACCCTTATACTGTAACTACAGTTAATGGTTTTCCTTAGTGTGCTAGACAAAGGTTCTTTGTTATACAGCATAAAATGATTATTAAAGCAGCTTGAGAAACTGCTTGTCTGAAGAAGTCCAATTTTCTTTTTTTCACCTTCATAACAATTTTCAAAGGCTTATTCCTTTTCTGATCATCTCCTTGTTATTAATGCATACAGCTTGCCATTTGAATTCATGGTTCACCGTGTAGTTTTAAAATTATCTTGGCAGATTTGATTAGCTATGAAAATAAAGGAGATAGCTCCAATATTTTTGAACATTAATATTTTACTTTGTCAGTGGTTAGTAGTATGAAGGGGGAAAAGGCAATAAATTGTCAAGTAAGCCAAAGGCTAGTGTTTTTTTTTGTTTGTTTTTTTAACCCTCCATTAATCTTGCATTACATTTGTCTTCCAAAATTCTATAAATTTATATTGTCACCAGCATCATTATCATTAAAATAATAAAACTGTAATTTGTTGTTTTTCTTCCGACCATAAGCTTCTTGAAAATTATAATAAAGCAAATGCTAATAAAGGCACTGATCTAGGAACCAAAATTTTGATACTGGTTCTGTTAGTTAATACTTGGCTTTGGTTGAATATTTTACTACCTATAAGCCTCAGCTTCTCCCTATGTAAAATGAGTATGTTTGCCTCATTTTCTGAGCCGAAAGATTGTAAAATTTAAAAGATGATATACCAAGTTTTATAATATTTATAATAATGTGAAAATAGAATTATGATGTTTCTTTGGAGTAGCATTGTAGTATGGTGACTAGTGAGTTGTCTGCCATGTAAGGATGACAAATACATCTTCCACTTTGTGACCCTGAGCAAATAACTCATCCTGCTGTGTTTTTTTTTAATCATACTTCCATCTATGCATGAACTTAGAGATATGGAAGACTACCACCTCAGAAGAATGAAAAAATTTTATTACTGAAAGGAAAATTGAGAAGTATGTGGTATATATGGTGGATTTTAGAATCCATTCTATAGCAAATAAGCAACTAGAAAAATGAGAAAAAGACTTCATTAGAAAAGTTGCATGATCAATGTGACAGGGATGAGGAATAATCTACAGACATTCTGTTTGCTCTAATGTTATCCTCAAGATATAAGAGGTAAGAAGAAACCTCCTAAACAGAGAACTCTGTCACCTGTTGAACATATGGGACGACATGAACAGGAGGCCTACATTTCAGACAGAAATTAAACAAAGCAACCACAACAGGAAAATTACTATTAATAATTTTTAAGGTAAATGATAAAGAGAAATCTCTTTAAAATTAGAATGCTGACTCTTATTCTGCGACCTTACATATATAAAATAATACTGTATAATGTTACATCCAAATACAGACTGTTTTTCAATTACATTGATTAAATATAGTTTTACAAGCAACATTATAGAAGTATTTATGGATTTTTCCAAACACAGGAAATTATTTTAATGAAATATATTGCTTCCTCTTCTATAAAGATTAGTTTCAAAATGTGGTCATTATGTGGTTTTTTTCCAAATTTGATTACACGCCAAAGTCATTTGAACTAAGAAAATCCCATGAAATCAGAATCTTACTCATTGAACATAACCTTTGAGATTAGCTGATCAGAGAGATGGGGAAGGATTTTGCTTTTGCCCTAACACTTAATAGTCATGTTGACCTTGAGCGAGCTACTTAGCATCATTAGGTTTCATTTTTGTTAAGTGTAAAATCCTCTTAGGATCATAGGCTCAGAAACTTACAGCCACATGAAAGCTTATCATTATTTCTACCACCTATCTAATATATACACAGAAAGCATGAATTCCATCCCTGTTTGAATACTTCTAAATTTAGATGGCTAACATCTTTTTTTAATATTTTCTCTATATCACCATGACATATAGTCTTTAAAAATTAATTTATTAAGTTTCTACTTTGTGTTAGTCATTCTGGTAGACAATGGTGATGCAATATCAAAAAACACAATAGGCCTTGACTTCAAAAGCTCATTTTCTATTGATCATATTCATATGACTACCTGGACAATTTTAAACCATGTCACCTTCCCTCTGACCACATCTTAATCTCTTCTCACCGGAACCTGAACTCTTCTCTTGGGTTCCTGAGCTCTTATTGGTAAACTATCATCTTAGCCAGAACCAAGCCTTCATGTTGATTCTCAGACATTTCCAAATCATGCTGCTATATTCTATACCCTTCCCCCTTTTTGGTTCCCCTTTATGTGCTTTCTGCCCTCATTAGAATATAAGCTACTTGACAACAAAAATTATCTTGCTCATCTCTATCCATTGTTGTATCTGCAACACCAACAGAGTATCCAGTACATAGTTAGTGTTTCAACAATGCCTTTTTGTGTATTTATTCTAAAATATTTACTCAAGGATAAACTGTTTCCTTGTAATTGTTTAATTTATTGGGGTTAATAATAATAATTAAAAAACAAATAATTGCCAAATTTTTAATCATTAAATCTTTTTTCAAAAATCTAAATTCCTGTCTATCTCTCTGTATTCCAAAGTTTAATCTTTAGGTACAACATAGTTTTAATCAATTTTCCTGCATAGATTTCCTTTTCTTGTTTTATACTGTTTATAACAACTCCAATTGTTCTACATTTCATACACTATAAAAATACAAATTCTTGTTCTTACTTTATATTGAGTAAATTTGTTGATGCCTATTTGGGAATATGCACACATAATGCATCCATGCATATACATATGTATACATGCTTATATATGTGTATATATGCATTTATACATGCTTGTATGTTTATGTATATTTATATAAACATGCATGCATGTAAAAACACATATCACAACTAGGCTGGGAGTCAGGCATATCTGAGTTCAAATCTGACCTCAGATACTTTCAAACTGTGTGACCTCGGGCAAGTCTCTTAGTCCCTATATGCCTTAGTTCCTCACTTGCTAAATGGGAACAATGGAGAAGGAAATGGAAAAACGCTCTGATGTCTTCAGCAAGAAATCTCATGGACAAAGTACCTAGGATCATTTAGAGTTGGGCATCACTGAACAAAAAAATAACAACAATGACAGAAATATGTATTTATGCCCAGATAATTTCTTTGGTTTTCCCACAATTGAAAAATGGCTATTTTTTGTTTTGTTTTGTTTTTCTATATTATAGAACTTTTACTTTATAGCACCTTAAAAAAATAACAACCATTTTAGAAAGCATATTTTCTTCCTTGCATGTGACCCAAAGCTAAGTGATATATAACATGGTTCAGGCTGATGCACACTATGCCTTTTAAATATAGTATGATTATATTCATGTGACTATGTAGTTTTCAACAAAATAATCCAAAATTTAGATCATAGGATAATAGATTTAGAATTAAAATTGACTTTAGGTTTCAGGAATTTAAATCCCTTCCTTTTACAGATGAGGAATTTGAGGTGCTTAATGGTTATAATTTTCCGAAGTCCCATATTTTAATAAATGTCAAAGACAGAATTTGAACTCGTCTCCCTAATTTCACTTGGTATGATGAGGGAACACATTCTTGCAAACATTAATAATTTGTACAAATAGATACAGTGAGAATATTTGAATTTTGGGAATAACTAGATGACAATTTTCCATGAATTAAAAAGTTCCTAAATAAGAATAGTTTAAAATAAGACTGGAAAAGAAGGTAGGAGGTAAATTCTGGTGTAAAACTTAAATGTCAGACTGAGAAGTTTCTATTATTCATCATTAAAGATCAGGTTTTGAATAAACAGATATTTCGAACTGGATATGCCTATGAAAATTATGATTTTTTTTTTCCTTTTTTGCTGAGGCAATTGGGGTTAAGTGACTTGCCCAGGGTCACACAGCTAGGAAGTGTTAAGTGGCTGAGGTCATATTTGAACTCAGGTCCTCCTGACTTCAGGGCTGGTGCTCTATTCATTGTGCCATCTAACTGCCCCATGAAAATTATTATTTCTAAGATGATTGTGATTAGGAAATGGTAAATAAGATCCAACATAGTGACTCATCAACTAGATTTTGTCAATAAATACAAATTTAGTAAATTCCAACTTTATGCCAATACTGGAAAAAATTCTGAGGTTCCAAAGGGAAAAGATAGTCTCTGATTATGAGATGCTCATTGTCTAATGGGATATTAACTTTTGTTTTTGTTATTTTTGATATTGTTAGGAATTTGCTGCTAATTGTGAACAATAACATTACCTTATTCGTTGCCAAGGCACCATTCATTCTTAAGAAGACAGTTAAAGCTTCCATTTGTAAAGATAGTAATTACATACATTTCTTTCCCATAGCATAATTCAGTCTTGAATATAGGAAATAGCAGCAACAAATCAATATGATGACTACAGAGAGTGATTTAAGTTATAACAAGCCCTGCTCTTCTATCACCCCAATAGGACTTTGTATTAGGTAGGAAAAGTAATATCAGCATTTTGCTGAATTTATCAAGATTGTGTTTACTTGTACATGTGTATACATGTATGCATTCATGTATTTGTATATGTATGATATATGTATAAAATAATGCTAGGGTTTATATCCAAAAATTATGATTCCAGGATTATTGCTCTTTTACTAAATTATGCTTCATCATGCACACAAAGGTTTTCATATATGTTAGATTTTTGCAAATGTAACCTCTGAAAGCATATATAAATATGGTAACAATATAAGTATTATCTGTAAGCAAAGATATATTATTTGTGATGATGATAATTCATATTTGTGTGGTGACTAATAATATTTGAATACATTTTTTATATTTGCTCTGACTAGCTTCCAATGATCTTATTAAGGAAAACAATTATTAATTTTTCTATTTGACAAATAAGAAAACCGATTTATTTAAATCATATTAATAGGGAAAGTTTGATCAAAGACTTAAGCTCTTCTCTCTTAGTCTTCTATCCTTTCTAACTAGATATGTTACTAAATTAATTTTGTTTGTTTAGAAACTAAATTTGTTAACTACATATTTTTGAAACACATATATCGCCAGGGAAGGAACAGATTTACTCTACTTTTTTCTTTCATATAAAAACTTTCTTTCAACAAGTTTAATCCAAAAGAAGGAAAATTCTATTTGCCCTGCCATGGGAAAATCACTGTTACTTGTGAAACTGGCAGAACCAATACAATCGTTATCTTGCTATTTGCAAAACTTGCTGGTGAGTAGTCTTAGAAGATATGTACACTTTCATTAGAATGTATGCTCTTAAAAGCACCGCATGTTTTTATATTTTCTTTTTGTTGTTGTTTTATTATTACATTTCTTTGAAACTTAAGTACTTATTTTGTTGTTTTGTTTTCAGTGTCGTATTTCTTTGAATCTTAAGCACTTAGCACAGGACTAACCACATAAGTGTTTAATAAGTACTTGTCTGACTTACTGAAAGGAAGCTTTTCTAGCTAGGTGATAAAGTCCTGGACATAGAGTCAGAAAATTGGTAGTTTAATATCAGTCTCATACTTACTAGTTGTAAAAAACTGGATTGAAACCCTCAGCACCTCATTGTCCTTAACTATAAAATGGAAATAATAACAGCACAACTGCTACATCAAAGGATAACTGTATGTATAAAAGGAAATAATATTTGTAAAGTGTTTGGCACAGTGTCTAGTACATAGTAGGTGCTATATAAATGCTTACTCCCTTCCCTTTTCTTATCTGCTGAAAACTGACATAGAAATACAAATACATATGCTATCATTCAGCTTTCCCCTTTTTGCTTCATGTCTTTCTATGCAGATTTACATTGGGAGTTATGCCCCCTTCTCTATGACAACCCTATAGAGGATCCTACCTACTTCAGCTCTAAGAATCCTACTTCAGCTCTAATCTGGCATTGAAACAAGCATACAAACTGGGGAAATATGAACTGAGATTTCCCCACATACAAATATTTTACAAATATAAATTTTTTCTGTACATCTAGAGGAAAAAATAACTTCTTTTTGACTTCTTATATTTTCTGTTCTCATCTAAATTATTGATATGTTGCACCACTTTTTCCCATCCTCCTTTCTACTTAATTCAAATATTTGTTAATATTCCTTTCTTCTAATAATAACAACCATAGTCGTCCATTCTTGAATTTTTTTCTCTTTATTTGAACACATTAAAAGTCTTTTCCCTGGAAATACTGTCAGATCTAAACTCCCCCCCCCCATTCTGCTTTGTCCATATCTTTTATTTTCCCCCTCATACCTTAATATACATTTCATACTTCCTTTCCTTAAGATCCTTTCATGATGATGTGTGTATGTATATACATATATTATTATTATATTATTATTATTACTGAGATAAATGGGGTTAAGTGACTTGCCCAGAGTCACATAGCTAGGAGGTGTTAAATTTCTGAGGTCACATTTGAACGCAAAGCCTCCTGACTTCAGGGCTGATGCTATATCCACTGCACCACCTAGCTGCCCCAATAACATATATTCTTGGTAGAAATAGTAAAGACTTGGTTTTCCATAGTTCATAAGCTCATAAATGTAGGATTTTTTCAGAGGTAAGAAGTTCATACATTTTTTTCTTATGTAATCTAGTTTCCTTCCTTCAAATATCTCTGGGGTCTTTGTCTCTGTTCTTTAATAGTGCACAATCAATGATAAAAAGGTAATATTGAAAGGTATTTTGTCTGTCATAGAAAGCCTCTAAACTTCAGGGATATAGGTAAAATTTCCGGATCTCACTTACTAAATCTTTCTTGCCAAACATGATTCTTCAATAATGATTTCCTAGATAGATCTTTTGCAGTTTACCTTATAATGGATAACATGCAAGAAAAATAGATTAAAATATAAATCAACTATTCATATTTTCTTTACATAATCATCATCTACATAATACTTTTTATGGAATATCGATTAAGCCATTATTACACATTATATAAGAGAGTGATTTTTCTATTTTAGAAGAATTTAACGACTTGAGGTGTTTTAAAAAAGATTACTAACTACAGTCAAAACTCTGTCCATTCACTTTTAATAATTAAAAGAAAGTCACTTGGAATTGTGGAAATTAATATAAATATATCTTATAATTTATTATATTTAAATTATACACACTGAACTAGTCCTATATTTGATCTAAAACATGGATGATACCTTATTTTCAAAGACAATATTTCACTTGGCCAAAAATTCATTCTCTTATTGGCTTGTATATTATTTTTTGGTCAGGATCTTTTTCATTTTGTTTTTATATGCTCGGCACTTCAATAGTAGTTTGCAAATATTTGTTATGTTTGTTTAATTTGGCCATTTTAGCATAACTGCTCAGGGTTTTCAGTTTTATTATATATTTTAAATAGCAAAATTTGGAATCCAGGTAGAATGATAAATATTTTATTTAATATTTAAGATATACAAATGTGAATCAAGCGACATAAAATGAATGGCCATGATTGGCAGTTGATGAGGGATAACCTCTCTAAATGGTCTCTTCCCTCCATAAGCATGTGCACAATTAGAATCACAAATATATTCATGATGTGTATACTTCCATACATTTATCCATAATGATAATGAGAACAGTCATTTAAAAAAATGCCATAGAATCCACAATAAACATGACTTCTGATTATATACCTCCAGGTCATTATCAGTACCTATTTACTAAAAAGTTACTTTTCTGTTTAATAACTATTTTTTCATGACAAAGCTGTCAGTTGGTCATTTAAGAACTTAATCAGGTAGAGGAAGTAACCACTTCCATGGTTATTACTTAAATAATATTATTAAAATGCCTTAACTGGCATTTGAAAAAAAATCTCTATAATGCTACGCTATTTCTAAAAAAAAGATTTTGCATTTTAATGAATGCATCAGAATTTAACTTCTGGAAAGAAATGAAATAGAAGGGTTTTTTTTAATTTTTAAATACTTTTTATTTGATTTTTTTAACCACATTTTTATCACCATTACTGACCCAAAGGAAATTGTTAATTAATGGTGCTAATTAATTGAATTAGGAGATAGATTAAGAATTATGGATTCAAGTTCTGCCTTGACATTAACTATCTATGTCAGCTTGTACAAATTATTATTTTCCCTCTTCCAATTTTTGGGCCTATGAAGTGAGCAGATTGGATTAAATAATCTCTATATATCCATCTATCTCTAAAACTGTGGTTCTAAATTACTTCTATACTTACTAAGGAAAAAAAAAAAAAAAACTACTCAAATATCCAGGGGTAGGCCCAGGCTATTAAAGATATATATCATATTTGATTCATTCAACTCCACAACCTAAAATACATCAGGACAATAATTTTCTTATATATTCATTGATATTTTTGGAAGGCTCTCCCTATTATATGCCCTTTTTCTTCTTCTAGGATATCTGCAATCCCCCCTACTTTATGAGCTTTCCCTATCAAAGTAAACTAAATATGGAAAGCAACTGTCTCTTATATGGTAATTTGTATGTACTTTACTGTATTCACACTTTACCTACTTAAAGTTTATTTTATTGTTTATATAAGTGTAGCCTCTGATTGACATATTCTCCTTTAAAAAAGTCTTTGAAATAGAAAAGAAATTGCTATCTGTTTATATTAATTGAAGAATCCCACTCAGGAGTTTGAAATTGTAAAAAATCTCTTGTGATGGATTGCTTTAGATCACAAAATATGTATTTTTTGTTAAAATGCTTTTGAGGCAGTACAACTTAAGAACTTCTATCAAAATAATATTTTAAATACATAAAATTAAATTTAAAAAACACAATTATATTGAAATAAACTAGCCACAACACTTTTAAAAAATAGGGTAATTAAGGCTAAACATTCTTACTTTGAATCGTAAATTTCTAGGAAACAGTTGCCAAATATAGAATGATATAAGTAGAACCTGATTGTAAATATGTGCTTAGCACATATTTGATAATCACACTGGTAATTGAAGTTGTTTCTTATTCCACCATGACTGCTTTTCATTGACTGTATCAGGTTGGTTTGTTGACTACATCTTTCTCTGAGTGTAAGGAGATAGAGTTACCTTTTGAACTCTACCCAAGTAAATAACCCATGTATCAAAGCAAAACTGTGGCAACAGATGAAATGTTTTTAAAACTATATTAGTATAAAATAATTAGCTAATGGTAATGAGGACAAGTAGTTCTTGTTATGACAACAATTGCACTTGAACTCTGAAACGGAGTCACTTAGGAATCCAACAGTGACTTTTGCTTTGTAAGCTGGTGGGAATTGTATGAAAAAAAAAAATTCTCTCTAAGGACCACACATCTAATTCACCCCATGTAAGGTCTTTAACTTCTGATTTGTTGACATGTTAGACTATATCTCTTTGAAAGAAAAAAAAATATTATTTTATATAGTCTTTCTCTTTGTCCTATCCAACAGAACAAAGAAATAACTTGAACATAGGAATTATTATGCTGATTCTACATGTTCTCAATTCCAAGTACTTCTTTCCCTCAAAATTTTCTTTATCTTGTTAGTAGTATCTATAGATTACAACATGATTGTTAGTTTTCAATTTTAATTTGTTTAGACTTAGACTTACTTGGCTTGCTAATATTTTTCAATACAGAGTAACAGATTTTATATTATTTTTATATATGCAAATAAGAGGAAAGCATATGAATAAGTACTTTATGGTTCAGAAAAGATATTAATAGTCTTAATGTGGTATTTTGGGTAATTAAACGTATAATATATTTCTTGGTGAGATTAATGATTTATCAGAAGAGGCAGATTATAGTTTGGGAAACAAATGTATTAATTCTGAAATGCAAATTGTCACTTTTATTCTGTAACAATTAGATATTTCCCCCCTCCCATCCTATAAGCAGCATTATCATAAGAATTAAACTGCACTAAAATCATAGTTATAGGGTAATGGAAAATATAACTAATTGCTTCCACAACACAAAAAGATTAATATTGGAAGTGTATTCTAGTATAAGACAAAACAACAAATTAAGTACTGGAAAAGCAACTATTTAATAAACTTAATTTGGCACATGACATGGGGCTAATGAAAAAGCCTAGTTGCAGTGTCAGTATGTATTTTATCTGATTATTTGTATTTAGATAGCAAAATTATAAAATAGCATAAAATAATGAAGAGCTTTCTTCAAAGATAGTAAGAAAGGGGCAGCGAGATGGCACAGTGGATAGAGTACCAGCTCTGAAGTCCGGAGGACCTGAGTTGAAATCTAGCTTCACACACTTAATACGTCCTAGTTGTATGACAATGGGCAAGTTACTTAATCTCAATGGTCTCAGCAAAGAAAAAAAACAAAACAAAAACAAAAACAAAAACAAAACAAAAACAACAACAACAACAACAACAACAACAACAACAACAATAAGACAGGGATTCAACTCTTATTTCAAAGTTGTGGTATGACTAAGTAAATCACTTAGCCTCATATAGATTATAGAGCCAACAGTCATTGTACTGATTTGTTAGAAGGACTTCCTTTTACTTATAATTTTTTTTAAAAGGAAAAAAAATAAAGTAAATAACTCAGGTTCTGATTTGAAAGGAATAATCAATTGATGTAGTCTTACACCAATAGGTTAGGCTAATAACATATGAATTTTAATACATTCTCAGTTAAAGTAATCTTATGATTTAGAACAAAGAAGAGTAGATTTAGAATTAAGATGTAACACTTGTTTTTACAATAAATAAGGCTCTTAACTTATCTTTATGCTTTAGTTGTCTCACCTATAAATTTATGAGATTAGATTAAATGAATCTTAAAATCTCTTCCAGCTCAAGTATCTATTGTCCAATACTATGCATTACCCATGTTAAATTGCTGAACAGACTACAATTTCTGCAGATTAGGCATGAAAGATCAAAGGTCATGTACTGATTATATTGCCTTTTTGCTCAGTAATCTTCAGTAGATCCCTAAGAAGTCAAGTTCAGACTTCTTTGCTTGGGATTTTAATCTTGAACAGTTCAATTCCACCCTCCCTTTTTGTACCTACAACATCTCTTGCTGTTCCCTTTCAAACTTGAGCACATTATTCCTTATTGATACTGTCACTTTTTAGGTGCCATGCTTTTGTCATTTTTTCCCAATGCATGGAAATTCCCCTATCTCCCTCTACATTTATTGAGTTCCTACCCTCATCTTTTAAAAGTCCCCTAAATTCTACTATCTCTATAATACCCATCCTGAATGATTTTGCCAGTAAAACCTTCCTGTTGTAAACTGTGTAGTGACATTGTTTACCCTTTCAGTTCTCTGATTAGACCATATCCTTTCTCCCATAGGCATCTTTTTTCCCTCTAGGATTGATTGCTCCTAATCACCAGTGTGCTTAAGCTCCATCCTCTTGAGGGCAAGAAATGACAGGTTTGGGTTTTATACTGTGCCATTATCTAGCTATATGAATTGGGGAAAGTTATTTGGCTCTTCTGGGTCTCAAGTTTTGTCATTTTTTAAAAAAGAATTCAGATTAGATGATTTTTATGGACACTTCAAGATCTAAAATTGTTTTAATTCTCCGATTTCACAACTATGATCATTTCCTTTTACTAGGTTTCAATATTAGCTTTGAAGTTTCGAGGTTGGTGAATACTATAGCAGATTCAATTACCACTAGGCTGTTCAAAACTGCAACTAAAATTACTGCTACATGAGCATAGGATGACTTACTATTGAAGGTTAATTCCATCTGCAAAATACATTTACTAACTTCAGTGTAGAAGTCTCCCATTATTGAATGATCTATTAGGAGCTCTTTAACTATGAGAAAATAACTTTAATTCATTGCTGTCTTTGAGTATTTGGTGATTAATAATCACTTGTGCTGACCTTTGGATTTTGCTTTCTCTTCTCTATTTTATAAACTGGAGCAGCTAAATGACATAGTGAATAGAGCACCAGCCCTGGAGTCAGGGAGACTTAAATTCAAATCTGGCTTCAGATATTTAACACTTCCTAGCTGTGTGACCCTGGGCAAGTCATTTAATACCAATTGCCTCCTCAAAAAAAAAAAAAAAGCACAAAAATAAACCTCAATCTAGAAAAATTTAATATATAAACTGTCTTGTAATTTTTAAGTGTTCCAAAACTAAGGATCAATTTGGGGAAATTTATATTTTTACTGAAAGAGATAAAGCTTTTTAATATGTCTCTATTTTTAAACTTTTCTTTTGCTTCTACTAAAAGTTTTTCATTTGTCAAACAAGTGATCCTATGATTTCACATATATATATAATATATATGTATATATATGTATATATACACTGTAGTAAGTTAATTCCCAAATGTTAAATATCCCTAAACTATTTCTCTACTACCACCTCTCCTTAGATGAGGTAATTTATTGTTGTTGTTAAAAAAAAAAACAATAACTTTTTAAGCTTTTTAGAGTTTGTGGGATTGATTTTTAAAAATGACATAATGTATAGAAAGTTAAACTTGGAGTCAGGAAGTCCTAGGTTGAAATTTCAACTCGGATAATTAACTAGTAAGTCTTTTAAATCTTTGTACCTTAAGTAACTCCTAAGAGCTCTTCTTAGTTGTAATGTGTCTTCTCTGTGACAATCAAAACATGCATCCTTTCTATATTTGGATATGTAACTGGTGCTTCTGTATCACCTTTCATTTCTGTGGGGACCTGAGGAGCCCAGAAATTTCCACAAATGAAGATGAACAGATTAATGAGAAACTAGAATGTAAGATTACATGTTTTTTGTTGTTGTTGATGTTTATTTTTTGTCAGTTTGTTGTCCATTATTGCTAATGATAGATTTTGCTTTATCAATACAATATGGCTCCAGACTGCAGATCTTTCTTTAACATCATTGAGATTTTGCATAATTCAACATGTTTATTAGAACTAATTAAATTTCTTGGACAGTTGTTGAAGTTAATCTTTAATATCTCCTAATCCATAGATTTGATCATTGTATTAGAGATTTATATTGTTGTTGCTTGTTTACTTTCATGTTAGCCTGTCTTTTCCTTATATGAAGTGCTATTTATTATATCATTTGGCTTTTTTATTGTACACTTTCTGGCCTAGGCCAATTTTGAAATTATTCAGATTATTTATAAGAAGCATTTTTAACTTATTCTTGAGTGGTGTTAGAGGTTTTTTTGAGAAGTTGAATTCTTTTCTATTTCTTGCTCTATGTTGAGAGGATTTAGACATTTGTCTTCTAAATCCAAATGATTACTATGGCAGATTATTAATTATAGGAAGCAAAGTGACTTGATTATCTGTTAAATGAGCTGGAGAAGAAAATGGCAAACCATCCCAGTATCTTTCCTGAGAAAGCCGCAAGCCCCAAGGAGTCAGACATGACTAAAACTATATAACAACAACAGTTCTCTTTGAAAATCATAGTTAAATTCACATAGTGTAATATACTAGTGTAGATCAGCACTATATGGTTATGTTTTTTTGTGTGTGTGGAAGAAATGGTTTTTTGCTTATAAGTTAATAATTTAACATAAAAATATAAATTTCATGCACATAATTATTAATGCAAAATGTCTTACTAAAAATCTAATTTGAGAGGCAGTGTCTAGGCATGTTTTCAAATATAACATGGAACATTTGAACTTCCTGGAAGGTTTGTATTTTTACTAGAATTTTCCCCATGCCTTTTTATATAATACAGCAGAAAAATTTAAAAATAAAACAAAGGAAAGGATTAGAAACTATAGAAAAGCCAACATGAACCTATTATTTAAGTTCTTTGGCATTTTAATAGATCTGTGTTTCCATCACTAGAAAAATTCTTTTCATTAATATAAATTACAAATCCAATATGCCTTCTCATCTGATTTAATTCTTGGCCATGTTTCCTCCTAAATCCTTCATTGGGAAATAGCATCTGAGGGATATATATATATATATATGTATATATGAATGAATATAGGATATTTCTATACCCCTATTGAATATGTATGTTATTTTCTATTTGAGCCAATTCTGGTGTGAGTGAGGTTCACTCACTCCCCCATCTTCCCCCCTCTTTCCCTCCACTGTAAAAGCTTTTCCTTGCCTCTTTTTTATGGCAGATAATTTATACCATTCCACTTCTCCCTTTCCCTTTCTCCCAGTACATTCCTCTCTCATCCCTTAA
Organism: Myrmecobius fasciatus; assembly: GCA_023553655.1. Lineage (NCBI taxonomy): Eukaryota > Metazoa > Chordata > Mammalia > Dasyuromorphia > Myrmecobiidae > Myrmecobius > Myrmecobius fasciatus. Next base: position 75,522 of record JAJPUD010004767.1, on the reverse strand, counting down.
TTTCATCATTTTTTAAAAAGAAGATATTATCTCTTCATATTCAGCTCACACCAGTGCCCTCTGTCTATATATGTTTCTTACTGCCACAATAAAGAGAAAGTTCTGAGTTACAAATATCTTCTCAGGTAGGAATGTAAACAGATAAACCTTATTAAGTCCCCTATGATATGACTTTTCTGATTACCTCATTCTTCTCCAGAGTCCTGTATTTGAAAGTCAAATTTTCCATTTAGCTCTGGTCTTTTCATCATGAACGCTTGAAAGTCTTCTATTTTATTGAATGATCACTTTTTCCTCTGAAAGATTATACTTGGTTATGCTGGCTAGGGTGATTTTTGGTTGAAATCAGAGCTCCATTGCTCTCCAGAATATCATATTCCAAGTCCTCCTGTCCTGTAATGTACAAGCTGCTAAATCTTGTGTTATACTGCCTATGGCTTCACTATATTTGAATTGTTCCTTTCTGGATAATTGCAATATTTTCTCCTTTATCTGGGAATAATATTTTTTAGCAGTGTTCATTTTGGAATCTCTTTCAGGAAGTGATCAGTGAATTCTTTCAATTTCTATTTTACCCTCTGGTTCTAGAATATCAGGACCATTTTTCTTGATAATTTCTTGAAAGATGATGTGCAAGCTCCTTTTTTGATCATGACTTTCAGATAGACTTCCACCTTATTGCCGCAGACCTTCTCCACTGACCTGAGTCCGTGCTGTTCCTGGGCTTAGAGTTCTAGAATCTTCCAGCTCGTCTTTGGTATTTCTAGGTTGAGAGGTCTGGAAATCACCAGTACTACCTCTGAATCAGAGGTCACTCCTGGGCTGGGTCTGGGTTGTGGCTACACTGACACACCCACCCTGATGTCACAGACCTTTTCTGCTGAGCTTCTTCTAAGTTGCCTTCCACTGGATAATGTTCTACTCTGCATTTTGAGATTTTCTGAAGCTCTAAAATTTGTTTAAAGTAATTATTTAAAGGAATTTGGAGCAGTCTGAGGGAGAGGTTGGGCAAGTCCCTGCCTTTTCTCTGCCATCTTGCTCCACCTCTAAGGAAAATTTTATGAAATATTCTGTTGTTTCTTCAATTCTCCACCTCCCCTGCCCCCAGTACCTATTTATTAACAAATTCTATAATATACTTTGATGTTTATTTAACCAAAATTTCTGGCAACCTGAATTTTGCCTCAGTCACAAATAGGATAGGTATTAATAAAAAGAGAATTATATAAATAAAGGTATATTAAGGCAGAAAATCAAATCTGTTAAACAAAATATTATAAATTCTACTAACTGGATATGATGAATCATTGTAGTGATATTCCTATCTTTTCTAACTAACTTATCAGCAGGCCCATTCACTTAGAATTAATGAATATATTTACCAGGTTGTTAAAAGTCTTAATAAATGGTTCTTCATTTTTTTCTTTCATTCATACAAAAGTTGTACTCTTAGTTTCTCATGTTGATTTGAAGATGACTGAGATATCAGTGGCTATGTGAACCAGACAATAGTAGCTCTAGCAAGGTTTACTAAACTAGAAAGGCTTTAAGTATCAACATGGTGAGTGTATATTTGCTATATGAAGACTAGCTAAGTTAATAAAGTTTATCTCCAGAAATGATGATTTTTCTACTAAATGATGATTTTTTTTTGGTTCACAGTAGACAAAAATATCAAATTTCCCTTAGTTCTGCTAAGATCTTTTTGCCTCTGCAATAATAGTGGTAGAATGGCACAAAGGGAAAGAAAGTACAAAATAATCATTGGTTACTTCCACAAATTATAATTTATTTCTTTGGATTCTTAATGCTAGATCTTTTTTTAATTTTATTAATACTTTTTATTTGCAAAACATATGTATGGGTAAATTCTTCAACATTAACCCTTACAAAGCTTTCTGTTACCAATTTTTCCCCCCTACTCTCCACCCCTCCCCCAGATGGCAGGATATCCAATACATGTTAATTATGTTAAAATACTTAAGAAATCGATATATGTATACTTATTTCCACGCATCATTTTTGTGCAGGAGAAATCATATCTACAAGAAAGAATAATCAGATAAAAGAAATACAATACAAGCAAATGTCAATAGAGAGCATGAAAATGATATGTTGTGGTCCACATTTCACATCCCTCTCTCTGGGTGTATATGGCTTTCTTCACTCAACAATTGGAACTGGTTTGAAGCATTTCATTGTTGAAGACAGTCATGTCCATCAGAACTGAGATCATCATATACTATTGCTGTTGCTGTGAAAAATGATCTCCTGGTTCTGCTCACTTCACTCAGCATCAGTTCATGCAGGCCTCTCCAGGTCTTTCTGAAATCGTCCTGCTGGTCGTTTCTCACAGAACAATAATATTCCATAACATTCATATACCATAATTTATTCAGCCATTCTCCAATTGATGGGCATCCATTCAGTTTCCAGTTTCTAGCCACTACAAAAAGAGCTGCCACAAAAAATCTTGCACATGTGGGTCCCTTTCCCTCCTTTAAGATCTCTTTGGGATATAAGCCCAATAGAAACACTGCTGGGTCAAAGGGTATGCACAGTTTGATAATTTTTTGAGCATAGCTCCAAATTGCTCTCCAGAATGGTTGGATCCGTTCACAGTTCCACCAACAATGCATCAGTGTCCCTGCCTTCCCACATTCCCTCCAACACCTGTCATTTTAGCTAATCTGTCAGGTGTGTAGTGGTACCTCAGAGTTGTCTTAATTTGCATTTCTCTGATCAATAATGATTTGGAGCAACTTTTCATATGACTATAAATAGTTTTAATTTTTAATGCTAGATCTTTGACAGCTAAAGAGTGTTTTTTTGGAAGAGAATGAGTTTAATAAATAAATTCTATGAACAACTTGACAAGATACTTCTAATTGTGATAGAGTTCTAATGTTCAGTTATTTCAATGCAAAAAAAAATTCTTGCAAGTGAAAACTACCTTGGAAAATACAGTTTGGGATGTAAAGATAAATTAGATCAAAGATTGGTAGAATATTATTAAACCTCATGAATTTTTTCTTCAAAACTTATTTTAAAAAATATTCAGTAAGTCTGCTAGGTGCTGAGGATACAAATATAAAAGTAAAGAGGCCTTGCCTTCAGTAAACTTATATTATAATAGGAGAGACATCACACTAAAGGAGTAATTTCCAAAAAGGGTCACTTTGATCAGGCAAGTTACAGGATAGTGAAAGGAGTTTTGGGTAATGAGTTGACACATTCCATGCAAGAACAATGGCCAAGTCAATTTGATTGTGGTTCATAAATCTAAAATTGGAGGAGAGAAATGGAGAGTGAGTAGAACAAAATCATACCCACAAGGTAGCAAGGCATTTGGCAAATAGACCATAGACAGAAAGTAGGGGATGAGCTAGTTTTCTTCAGAATGTTCTGAAAAAGGAAGTCACTAATCAGGATTGTAACCCAGAAGTTTTTATAGAGTGTCAACATAGCTAGTGAGAAGAAAATGTCTGAAGAGTAGAAAATAAAAAGAAGAATACTACCCAAACTAATTTACTTATTTATTTACCAATCAAACTCCCAAGAAATTATTTTACACATCTAGGAAAAAATAGTAGCAAAGTTCATTTGGAAGAACAAAAAGTCAAGAATTTCAAGGGAATTAATGGAAAAAAAAGGCTGATGAAGATGGCCTTGCTGTACCAGATTGAAAACTATATTATAAAGCAGCGGTCATCAAAACCATTTGGTACTGGCTAAGAAATAGAGTAGTCAATCAGTGGAACAGGATAGGATCACAGGACAAACTAGTCAATAACTATAGCAATCTAGTGTTTGATAAACCCAAAGACCTCAGCTTTTGGGATAAAAACTCACTATTTGACAAAAACTGCTGAGAAAATTGGAAACTAGTATGGAAGAAATTAGGGCTTGATCCACACCTAACAACTCATACCAAGATAAGATCTAAATGGGTTCATGATTTAGATATAAAGAGTGATATCATAAGCAAATTAGAGGAACATAGGATAGTTTACCTCAGACCTGGGAGAAGGAAGGAATTTGTGTCCAAAGAAGAACTAGAAATCTTAAATGAACACCAGATAGATAATTTTAATTATATTAAGTTAAAAAGTTTTTGTACAAACAAAACTAATGCAGAGAAGATTAGGAGGGAAGTAATAAATTGGGAAATCATCTTTACATTTAAGGGTGCTTATAAAGGCCTCATTTCTAAAGTATATAGAGAACTATCTCCTATTTATAAGAATTCAAGCCACTCTCCAATCAATAAATGGTCAAAGGATATAAACAGACAATTTTCAGATGAAGAAATTGAAACTATTTCTAGTCATATGAAAAGATGCTCCATATCACTATTTATCAGAGAAATGCAAATTAAGACAACTCTGAGATACCACTACACACCTGTCAGATTGGCTAAGATGACAGGAAAAGATAATGATGAATGTTGGAGGGGATGTGGGAAAACTGGGGCACTGATACATTGTTGGTGGAACTGAGAACGGATCCAACCATTCTGGAAAACAATTTGGAACTATGCTCAAAAAGTTATCAAACTGAGCATACCCTTTGACCCAGCAGTGTGTCTATTGGGCTTATATCACACAGAGATCTTAAAGGAAGGAAAGGGACCCACATGTGCAAAAATGTTTGTGGCAGCCCTTTTTGTAGGGTTAAGAAACTAGAAACTGAATGGATGCTCATCAATTGGAGAATGGCTGAATAAATTATGATATATGAATGTCATGGAATATTATTGTTCTGTAAGAAACGACCAGAAGGATGATTTCAGAGAGGTCTGGAGAGACTTGCATGAACTGATGCTGAGTGAAATGAACAGAACCAGAAGATCATTACACACAGCAACAACAAGACTATATGATGATCAATTCTGAAGGGTGTGGCTCTCTTCAACAATTCAATGTTTCAAACCAGTTCCAATTGTTCAATCATGAAGAAAGCCATATACACTCAGAGAGAGGGATACGAATGTGAGCCACAACATAACATTTTCATGTTCTCTATTGATGTTTGCTTGCATTATGTTTCCCTTCTCAGATTTTTTTTCTTATAGATCTGATTTTGCACAGAAAGATAAGTGTAAAAATATGTATACACATATTCGATTTGTCAAGTATTTTAACATAATTAACATGTAGTAGACTTCCTGCCATCGAGGGGAGGGGTAGGAGCTAGGGCAGATCATTTGTAACAGAAAGCTTTGCAAGGGTCAGTGTTGAAAAATTACCCACACATATGTTTTGCAAATAAAAAGCTTTAATAAAATGAAAAAAAAACGAAAATAACATGAAGTAACATGGTTAATGATTTCCTAAAACCTGAATTTTAAGCAAAGGTTTAATATCTTTTGACTATCATCATACTTTCTAGTTATGGAGTTTCATTCTTTCCCTTGTTCGAAGTCTTTGCTTTCTTTTAAATCTATCTAGCTCACCATAGTCACCTTTTAGGTAAGCTAAAATATCCAGATTATCTTTTTTAAATTATTTTTTAAAAGTTGAATACAAAATAAAAAAAGAACTGAAAAGGAAAAAAAGCAGTGCCATGTGCACAAATGAGACAATAAATTTCCATTTCAAGAAAACCTATGTAATAACTAAATACTACACATTGTGTTCAGAGCTGTCCATCTTTGCTTCCTTATAGCTTTTATTTTGTTCTCTGATGTGTACTTTTTACTTATTTTTCTTCTTTTCCCTCCACCACCTCCTACTTCTCCAAGGCTGCAATTGGGCACCAATATATTTATTTTACATATACATATACATATATTTATAGACACACATATATTTAAATATATACACACAATATATAAAGTGTTACAATACTGGCAATCTTTAAATGTAACTGCTTTTAGGTCTTGTGTAATTTTCTTTTTCTATTCTACTTTCCCTTCTTTTTCTAATACTTGAAAACAATTTTCTTTAATTACTTCTTCTATTATTGTATCAAGATCCTTTTTTTTTAAATCATAGCTTTCAGATAGCTTTTGTTATTCTTATGTTTTCTCTTGAACTATTTTCCTGGTCTGGTGTTTTTCTTTTGAAGTGTCTCACATTCTCTCCATTTTTTCATTCTTTATATTTTGTTTTATTATTTCTTGGTCTCACAACTTTGTTGGCTTGCCTTTGCACAGTTCTAGTTCTCAAGGAATCATTTTGTTCCTTAAGATTCTAGATCTCTTTTTCTAGTTCTTTGGATTTCTTTTCATAATTTTAATTGTTGTAGTAGTTGTTTTTCATTTTTATTATTCTTTCTTATTCTTTTTTTAAGTTTCTCCTCAATCTCTCCCATTTGATTTTTAAAGGGTTTTTTTTAGGTCTTCTACAACTTCTTTTTGAGGGCAATTGACCATTTAACATCACTCTTTCTAGTAGGAGAAGCTTTTGTTGTTGTTTTGTTACTCATTCCCTATTCCCATAGTGATTATTTTTTATGGCTGTGTTCTTTCTCTTTTTGATTGTTAATCTTTTTCTTTTTTTTAATATAACAAATTTTTAATGTAATCATCTCTGATCTTGGGATATAGAGGATGATGTCTCTGACCTCAAGTCCTCCTTCATTTCTCCCCTCTGTCCTGGAGCCCCAAAATAAGAATCTCACTGTCCTGTAAGTGTCCACAGCTAGCTACATCCCTGTCCCACTGTTTCTGCACTTATTGGGTACGTGCTGGCTTTCTCACAGAAGGGCACATCTCAGCACACCTTGGTCTGGTATCTCTAATCAGCAGAGGTTCCTTCAATTTTCTCCAGCTCAGACACCTAACTTCCCATGCTGTCTGGGAAATGAAAATTCCTGTGACTGGGGTTGAGGCTACCTCCCAACCCGATTAATTCAAGGGCTAGCTGTTTGCCACTTCAGAGGAGCTATCCAGGAGGTTTTTATATTTCACAAAGGTCAAACCTTAGTCCTGGAATCTTTCTTTGGATCTTCTCAGATTGTCCTAGGAGGACCACTGTTCTGCCCCAGCTCTTATGTGATTTTAATGCTCTACCTTCACCCTGAGCTGCAATTTTGTCTGCTTAAGGAGAGAATTTGGAGAGCCTTGATTTTTATGAACTACTCTGTCATCTTTCCAGAATCCTTTTTTAGATTATCTTTCTGTCAATCATAATGAGCTTCTGATTCCTTCTCATAATGACCTTTGCACCCTCCTAACACATGGTAAATTTTAATTGAGTAGCAGGGTGAATAAATCCTGAATTTCACATTGTGGAGACTTGATTTATAATGCTGCTTATGATACTAACTGTATGAACACAGAGAGGTGATTAGTTTATGAACCTTAGGTTAATCTCAGAAAGGAGACTGAATTTAAAGATAGATTGTAAAGTGTCACAAAATACATAAAATACAATAAAATACATAAAATACAGAATATTGATTGACCTTAATATGCATCGATAGATTCAGGATTCTAAAACAAACAAACAGCTTGAAGAGCTTAAACATAATGGTTCATTCTCTGACTAAAGTTTTGCAAATACTGGACTAGTGATTCAGGACAAATCATATGGGAATACAAGGTCTGGAGAAGGACAAATCATATGGGAATACAAGGCCATGAAGAAAACTTCCTCATGAATGGAATTTATGTATAGTGTTGTCATTACTTTATTTTTTTCTTTTACTCTTATCTTAATCTTAGTTGACTTGACTTGGATTATTTTCATTTACTTTAGAGAATAAAGTTTGTTTAAAATCCAGATTACTCATTGATGTTTAATTGTACAGTCTATGCACTTGGAAGGAATTTTTTTTGATAAAAAATGTCAACATAATTGAGATCTCTTGTAATTTCATTTATTTTATTTTATGTAATTAAACACCTTCTTTTGAGAAGGGTCCATAAATTTTACCAGATTCCCAAAGAGGCTCATGGAAAAAGTTATGAGAATGCTTTCATTTGACATATTCTTTAACCCTACAAAATTCTCTGGTTTCATTAAAGTGAAGATTTCTCTCACAAAACTTTACTCAAAATCTTTATGTCATTAGAAAAAAGAAAGAGTATTTAAAAAAAAGTTAACAGGTGGTATCCAAATTTTTGACCATGTTGTTTATCACATATAGCTGGTCCTCAGATAAATTACATGGTCCATTATTGTACGTTCTTTATTTTCATAGTTCTGTCTCAATAGCTACATTTATGATATGATGAAAAATCAAAGCAAATTGACCTTTACTACATTTATATTACATCAAAATATCTTTACATAAATTCATGAATATGTGGATTAAATTTTTATCAATGAAAAACTTTTCTACTTTTGTCTTTCTATAGGTAGTTATTTCACATTGGAAGAATACCATATAATTGAAAAAAGATTATATATTTGATGTTTATGAGAATAACTTACATCTACTATTTGATTATATGCCCCTGTTTTAGATCCAGCCAGCAATTTTGAAGCCAGAGGAGAGACAAACTGAAAGAATATACACCAAATGCAATCTCAGTATTACTTGGAAAAACAGTTAAACAACAACTTAAAACCAATATCCTGCAGTAACATTACATGAATATCATCTGTAATTTCTTCCATGTAGTTCTCAAAAACCTAGATTTGTGTTATACTAGTTAATGTTATTAAAGAGAAAAAAGTATAAATCAAAAAAAAAAACAACTTTCCTCTCTCTGTCTTTCCTTCTCTGTCTCTATTTCTCTCCCTCCCTTCCTTCTTCTCTGTCTCTGTCTCTGTCTCTCTATGTCTTTGTATATGTCTCAGTCTCTCTGTCTCTGTCTCTCTCTCTGTCTCTCTCTGTTTAATGAGATTATATTCTAGGGTTTTGAGGAAGACCCCCTTCATAGTGGTTAACATTCTTTGTCAATATTAAAGAACACATTGTATGAATAGTTCAGGATAGCCAGATGTAGATGGTTTCTCACCTGTATTACTAGACAACATTGATGACATTACAGAGTCATTTATGTATTTGACAAGGGACTGGAGAGAAGTTGGTGGCTTTCCTGCTATTCACACAATATAGTTTAGTAAGAAAATACTTAATGGAAATTCCAATGTAATATACAATTTTACCAAGAACAAGAATTGTTTGTTCTTTAAATTTTGATTAGTATTAGTTATTAAATGAGTGTTTCACAACTATCTCCTACTCCTGCCCACAATGCAATAAAAGAAGCTATGACAAAGGTGCATAGGGTCACAAAGCAAGATTTCTAATCAATACAAAGCTATTCTTCTTGCTTATAATCATTAACTTGCGTAGTTTGGATTAGTTTCTTTTTTAATTTATAAAATTACTGTTTTCTTGTTTGTTTGTTTTTTTTCTTGGATGATTTGGAGTCATATGACATACATAACTCCAGAATGAGAAGGGATTTCAGTCAACCACTTTATTTTATAAAGGATCAAATTGCAGCCTAGAGAATATAGCAACTTTTTCAAGTTTTCATAGATAATGACTAAGAAGTAATGAGCTAAGGTCCTTGTTCTCTGTAATTCTCCAGATATATATAATGAAATTAGATTTTCCCCTGGAGGTTGTTCTATAACTTTGATTATAGAAATTCTAAAACAATGTCAATTGCTTTTGCCTAAACTGATTGATTATGGTACATTTGATTGCTGCCATATGCTAAGTAACTACAATCTGAATCTCTGTCAATGATGCTCCCAAACAGCAAGAACCAAAATCAAACAAACAAAAAAAATCATTCATTGATATCAGTTTATTTTTTTCTTCTTGATGCCTGGTATGTTTGCTCTGATGAAGAGGTTCCATGGATACATTTTAGTTGTGGTGTTAAAAGTTTACCATTGCAGTAAAAGATAAAGTATATGATATATATGTATGTTATTGCTATTGTTTTTCTGAGAAAGATTGTAATGTTTCAAGGACACAGTCTTTTTTTTAATGTGACTTTTATGTTTCCATTCTCTAGTTGTTAATTCTGAGCACCATGAAAAAATTCTTTCCAAGCATTTCTTCCTAGAATGCAGTAGTTATTTGGCAATGCTAGTTTGTCCTGCATTGGTTTTAGAAACTTTGCCGTGAAAGCTTGCCCACTTTCTCTTAGAGGTGATATAATTTAACTGTCTGTTAAAGTTATAAATAGATAAATAGAACTTGAATAAGATATTGTCTTTAAACATAGGAAACATTAACAAATGCAAGTAACTCTAAAATACCAATGTTACTGTAAAAATCCTTAGAACATTTTCTTATTAGCACTAGTTTTCCAAAAATATGAATGAACCATCAGGAGATGAAACATAGTCAGGAATCATTAACTTATTCAAGTTATTTTCTTTTTTTCTTTCCTAACATGATGCCTCATGAATCAATTGATTCAATTATTGCAAGAAGCATATAGTTTATCTTATACCAACTACTATAATCAAACTGCTGTTTACAAAGAACTGTTGAAAATAACATCAGGAATCCCAGTGGAATCATATGATATGTTGATTGATAAAACACCAAAAATATTACAAAGGAAAGTTGTACATATTTCTAAATGTTGCCAAAAAGGAACTGTATAATCATTTGTCTTGGTTTAAGTTTTCACCTACCCTTAGGCAGGGAATTAAACTAGATTATAAATCATTGTATATCTATAATTCTTTTCACTCTGAGGTTGCAGGGGAGGAATGGCTTAGAGAGGAGAAAAGTATGAAATAAAATTCACTGATAGTACTTACCAACAAAAAGGCTGTATGGCTCTTTTCTCTCGAAACCCATATGAATAATAAATTTTAACATTTAAAGTTTTGATCACTTTTAATGAAGTATTTGCTTTACTATAGGAATCCTGGATACTCACTGTTAGCAATCCTCCAATTATTTTAGAAGACTCCCACATATCTATGATTACCATTATAAGCACAGTTCAAGTCAAATGAGATATCATAGGATTGTGGTTGGTGTTCAGCATGTTTTTTGTAAGAGAAGTTTGTAGGAAAAGGTTGATCTAGTATTTATTTTTTAAAATATTTAAATATCTAATTATAATATCTACAAGAAATCAACTTGAGTTCTTTGTGGTTAAGTTTTCTTGGTAAACAGTATGGAAGAAAATGAAATGAATCTTAGAGAAAAATGAATTTTGAAAATAGCCAAGTAGGAGTTCCCAAAATTTAACCCAATTTAATTGGGAAATGGTACATTTTTCTTATCCCAGAAACCTGAGAATCTTCCAAAGACTTTAGTAGGGGAAGGTAAGTTCATTAACCTTAAAATTATGAATCAAGGATACAACTGACATATTTTAAGATAAACAGAAAAGAACTTGAGGGAAACCAAAGGATTGTGATGAAAATAATGAAAGTAATGACATATGCAGATGGGGTGAAAGAAGTAGGAAATTTTGTCTTGAAAAAGACAAATTTAGGGGGAAATGATTTATGATTTCAAATATTTGAATGGCTGTCATATGAAAGAGGTATTGGATTTGTTCTACTTGGCCACAGATGACAAAACTACAAGTTATGAGCTAAAATCACAGGGTCACATTTTTCAAATTGTATGATTTGGAAACAGAAAGGGCCTTAAAGGCTATACAGTTAAACTTTATGCCTATTTGTTTTGTAAAGATCTGGAAACCAAAATACAAAAAATAACATGACTTGCTAAAGGCCACATGAGTAATAAACATCTGTATCAGGATTTAATCTCTGACCTTTGACACTAGAGCTAATACTGAGTCCACTGCATTGAACTAACATATAAGGAAAAATAAAAGCTAATAATAGGAGCATTTTAAAAGTAGAATACTCTGCTTCAAAAAAGGGAGTTGGGAGAGTAATTCAAGGCTTTAGAACAAATATTAAATAACTCCTCATATACATTTAGGTAGGGGTTAATGACTGCTTGAGTCTCTTTTAATTGGGAATTTCTGTTAACTGTGATATCCTGTGAATCAATTATATTTATCCATTCATGTATTAGGGGTTATTTAATTATTCATGTTACTTATGTCAAGCAGAAAGAATGATTTTATCTATTTTATTAATGTTCATCTATTCTAGTTAGTTTTCTGAGAACAAGATTTTCCTTATTTATTGAACTTCTGTGTATGAATTATTATAGTTTTCTCAAATGCTTGGATTCAGCTTACTTAACAGTTCTCTGTGTGTGTGTGTGTGTGTGTGTGTGTGTGTGTATCCAAGTTTCTCTCTCTGTCTCTCTGTCTGTCTTTGTCTCTGTCTCTTTCTTTCAATCATTACTATTTAGAATTACTTTTTAAAGTTTCCTATTTAAAACTGACAATTTATCTCCCCTTTCTTGTTTGATTAGTAAGACAGTATAATCAATCAATTTATCAAATATCTATTAAGCATATATTATGTTCCAAATCCAGTACTGGATCACAGAAATATAAGTATAAAAATGAAATAATCCCTGGAAAAAGATGTTTAAATTCTAAGTATCATTATTGATTTTATATATATATAAATATAGGCACATATATATGTATATATATATACATTTACATATATATATATACATATATATGTCTGTGTGTATGTATATATAGTCCTTCCATGGAAGCCTTAGTTTGATGCTTTATTGTAACCTCATATCATAAAAGGCTATTCCAATGAATTTCAAGGTCCTAACAATCTGGAAAGGCTTCAAGTACAGGCACAGTAAGGAATATATATCTGTTGTGTGGAAAGAAATTTATTGCCAGAAAATTGGGTACCAGGCAATGATTTAATTGTGGTCTCCCAAAATCATGTGTACCAATTAAAGTAAAGAGGGACTGCATTCTGCTTCAGTAGCAAGGATACCCACTCAGAAATATGAGTCATAGAATTTTTGAGGAATTAATGTTTCAATACATAAAACACAAATTATCTAACCTAGGTATTGGGCAGGTTAATTTTTTTTAAAAAAGGTGTTTTATAATCACTGAAAATTCATTTACTTTTTAGCATTTATAACTTTATTTAAATATGAAGGCTAAGACTGAGCTTGAGTAAAGGGTCTGTATATTTACTAAGATACCCTTTTGTTTGCTTTCCAGGACCAATGGTTTTGGCGAGTGAGGAACAACAGGGTAATGGATGGATATCCCATGCAAATTACGTATTTCTGGAGGGGATTGCCTCCAAGTATTGATGCAGTATATGAAAACAGTGATGGGAATTTTGTCTTCTTTAAAGGTAAGAATGATTAATATCTGGCTGATTGAAATCCTAAATGGAGTTTTTAAGAAATTTTTGGAAAATGTGTGTGCAAGCAGGCATATATTTCCATACACATATGGAAGTATATCATATATATACACGCACACATATATATATGTAGTATATATATGAAGCTACATATATATATATATAAACTAGCTGTTCCAATTGGTGAGAAACCTTTAACCATAAAAAATCAGTAAGTGTTCAACAATTTAAAGCCTTAGGAAGTTCTGAATTTTATACACACATATATTTCATACGTATAGCAATAACTATACATGCACTTATAGGTACATAAACACACAATATGATATAATTAAAAGAATACTTAATGGTAATAGTATGCAATGTTTGAGCAATGAGGTTTGAAGTCAGAAGACCTATTATCAGAATTTTATCCTTTACATTAACTTTATAATCATGGAATCAAGTCATGTAATGAAACTCAGGTTACTTAAGTTTAAAATGTACATTATTATGTTTAACAAAACACTGAAACTCAGATTACTTAACTTTAAAATATACATTATTGTATTGAATGACCTTATTATTTAGGATGAGGATTACTTAGGCAAGCATTCAATTTCAAGTTCTGTCATTTGCTAGTTATATGACATCAGGAAACTGTCTGTTTCCTCATCCTTACAGCTCTAATAGTCTAAGATCCTATGAACTTTAGAATAGGAGACAATAATATCTGCCCCTCCTGCTTCACTAGCTTGATGTGCTAATCATATGAGATAATGTTTATATATATATATATATATATGTATGCATATATGTATATATATAGTGCTTTTAAAAATGTAATATGCTATTCACCTTTAAGTTACTATCATAAACACTGATAGTAATGATATGGTCATTGATTCATCCTATCTTCTTCCACACAGTGAAGTAGATAGTTTTTTTTTTTTCTGGTGAAATTGTCGAAATCTAGTTAATATTGGTTGCAAATGGATTAAATAATTTGAAATATCAAATATATTTGAATAATCTAGATTAGCTCAATAGAAACTGGCAACTCATCTCCTCCATGCTATGATGTCTTTAATTGTATTGCAGATTACTAATATTTACAAAGTTCTACAGTCAAAGAAATCTGAATGTGTCCAAATAGTGTGAAAAACAGAAATGAGTACTATATTGATAGATGTTATAAAAATTTTTGTACAATATTCAAATTAGCTTTGTACTGACATTTGTTTCACTTTACTTTTAAATATAATTCTCTCTCATTTTAAAGTTTAGACTGAAATTTTCAAATTTTTAATTTTTAAGAAGCAGAAAAATATTAACATAAATTCTTTTAAATAAAGATTCTCTAGGGGAAAAATACTTCTGTCAAAGCTATAATCAATAGAGGTATAGTGTAGCAAGTGCTACACTATAGAAGCTAATTTTAGGCATGGATTTGACACTGAATATAATAGATAATTTTATCATATAATTGTCAACAATATACAACTTTGTAGATGTATACATATACATATGCTTGTATAAATCAACAGGCATTCATTAAGCGCCATATAATGTACTTGGCATTGTGCTAGAGGCTAGGATACAAGTACAAAGAATGAAATAATCTTTACTCACAAGGAGTTTACATTGCAATAAGAGAGAAATCAGGGTCATTTGTAAATTTATCTAGCACAGATGTAAAGTGTTGGGTGTAATTTAGTTTATTTGAAGAACACTAGCAGACAGGAGGAGGTAGTCAATAAAGGCTTGATGCAAAAGATTTTGCTTGAACTGCATTTCAAAGGAAGAGAGGGACTTTATGAAGTAGAAATAAAGAAAGATTTGCCAAGCATCAGTGGTAGCCATTGCTTAAACACTTCCTATTTGCAAAATTCCCTATTTCTGTCAAAAGTATCATGATCCTTCCAGTGTCTCAGGTTCATAATTGTGGTATTACTTTAAATTCCTCATTTTTTTCACTACACATAACTAATCAGTACCTTCAGTACCTTATATCTCTTATAACCAATTCCTTATCTATACTCACACAATTGCCAATTTACTTCAGGCAGTCATCACCTCTCACCTAGATTATTGAAGCAGTCTAACAATTAATCACTCTGTATTCTCTCTCACTTTATCCTAGACCATCAATGGCTGCCAAAATAATACTATAAATATGTCACTCTTCCAGGCAACCAACTCCAATTTATTCTTACAGACTCATTGGACATTAATTCCCCTCCTATATTTTAATATCAAGCCACCACCACAAGTGGACACCAACACTTTGTTTCTATAATTTTATACCATCTATTTTTTATGCCAGGAATTCATTTCCTCCTTATTTCTGTGTCATGTAGTTTGAGCATAATCTTCTTTTTTTATTAAAGCATTTTATTTGCAAAACATATGCATGGGTAATTTTTCATCATTGACCCTTGCAAAGCTTTCTGTTACAAAATTTTCCCTTCTTCCCTCCACCCCCTCCCCTAGATGGCAGGAAGTCTAATACATGTTAATTGTTTTAAAATACTTCACAAATCAAATATGTGTATACATATTTATACAGTTATCTTGCTGTACAAGAAAAATTGGATTTATAAGAAAAAATATCTGAGAAGGAAAACATAATTCAAGAAACATCAATAGAAAGCATGAAAATGCTATGTTGTGGTCCACCTTCAGATCCCATAGGCCTCTCCCTGGTTGTATATGACTATCTTCATTACTGAACAACTGGAACTGGTTTGAAACATCTCATTGTTGAAGAGAGCCATGTCCATCAGAACTGATCATCATATAGTCTTCTTGTTGCCATGTACAATGATCTCCTGGTTCTGCTCATTTCACTTAGCATCAGTTCATTCAAGTCTCTCCAGACCTCTCTGAAATCATACTGCATAATCTTCAAAAGTGTTTTCTGACCTGCTAATTGCTTGTATCCTCTCTCCCAAAATACCTGATCTTTTTATGAAGTCATATAAAAGTCTATATATATGTTAAGGGACTTATTGTTTCCCCATTATAATGTAAGTTCATTAGAATGAATGATTATATCATTCTTCATTTTTGTATAACCAGCAATTAGTACAGTGACACAAAGGTGTTCAGTAAATAACTGATTGATTCAATAAGTTTCCAAGTCTTATAATTTCTTTCTCTAAAATATCTTTTGAATATATCTCTTCTCTACTCATACATCCACAATTCTAGTTCAGGCACTCATGGCCTCTCAGATGACCTATTGCAAAATTCTTCTAGTTGGATTCTCTACCACATTTTTGTCCACTCTAAATCTTCCTTCTTATGACTGTCAAAGTAATCTTCCTAAAAGATAGATATGACTATGTCTTATTTACCCCTACTAAATAAATTCCAGAAGATGTCTTTTATATATATTTGGGTTCAAATATAAACTCTTCTTTTGGATATTTAACTTTTTTCACAATCTGTCACATTCCTTCTCCCTTCTTAGTGATGTTTTAATACATTAATTCCTTCCTTTTCTTCTATAGTCCAGTCATTCATAATTACATAATGTTCCTCATTCATGATGTTATGCCTCCTATCTTCTGTTTAAAACGGCATGTTTACAATGCTCTCCATCATTAACTGTGTCCCTTACAAACAGACCACTGAAAAGCTACCTAATCTATTATCAATTTCTGCTTTAGCACCATAAGAAAAGAAAATTAATCAGTTTTTCTCTGACAGTACCCTTTATCACTAGGCAAAAACTGCTCTATGCATTAACCATCTGAAACTACAATTCAGATAGAGCACCTTGTTTTCTGTTTATTGCTATTAATTGAGTGCATTTTCCTTTGTTCTGAGTTAATGGTGTTTTATTTAGCTCTCTAGCACTGAGCCTCCAATCTCAATTGTCATTTTCTGAATTCAATTTCATTTTCTAAGAATTTCTCTCTTTGGGTTTCTAAAAGTTCCCAACTGAGTAAAGATTGAGATATATACTATTTTCATATGTTGTAGAAGGCCATAGATAGTAGGGGAATTCTGGGTGAGGTAAAAGACCCTCCAGCCCAGGCAGGGAACCTTCTGACAGTGTCTGGTTTGGCTCTCCATCTCCCCTAAGGGAGTCTCAGCCTTCCTGAGAAGTCAAGGGATGTGATAACCTGTGTTGTAATTAAAGCAGAGTTATACTAAGTGGCAAAGAGTCATCTACACACAATAGCAAGTTATTTATGTGGTCTCACATGCTCAGTATATAGTTATGTAAGGGTATTAGGGTATATAAGGATGATTTGGGCTGGTAAGGAAATCCTCCAAAGAGCTAGTCCAGACATTACAGTATGTGACCATTTTGTCTTACTCTACTATGCATATTACTTACCTGGAATTTTTTTTATTTATTTTTTTTTCCTGAGGAAGGTGGGAAGGTGAAAAACTATACTTTTGTTTTATGAAAGTAAGAATTTTTTTTTAATCTTCACAAATTTACTAGAAGGAAGTATTCCTAAATTTATCTCCTTGCATTATTTCCCACCCCTTCCTGAACCTACATTTCTAGGTCCACATCTTTGGCCCCTTTTTTTATCTTGGATAATTTTTTCATAGACTGATAATACATTTATAATTTTAATATCATTCCTTTTTCTTCAGCTGAACTTAACAAACTCAGAAGTTCACAAAGATTTTTTGTGAAATTTTTGATCATCTTTTCCCTATCTTCCATATAATCAATTTAGACATTTAGAAATATATCTCAAATATCATGAACGTTTATTAATTTGTTATTGTCTATTGCTATTATTATCAATTATCCATTAATTTCATTTGTTTTTCTCCAATATGTTTATATTGTTAATATATTCCATAATGTATTAGATTCCATAAGTGTTCTACTGAATCAGAGCTAGATGATGAGTCAAAAAGATCAAAAACTTTGCATCAAATATTCAGATACTGTCCAACTTTATGCTCTTGTTCTGGCTATTTTAATTTTCCTGTTCCTTATTTTCTCAATTTGTAAAACTCTGTAAAAATCTGGCCTCAAAGATTGTTTTTCAAAAAATTAAATATGATAATGTCTATGGTTTTAAAAATCCTTATTGTTATACCCTCTCAACATTTACACTCAGGAATTCTGGTTTCTTATGACAATTGTTCTATCCCCTTTAATTACCTGTAATACCTATTAGAGTTTTTATGGTTTTGTTTTCAATTTCTTGAGGTGTGTTCAGAATTGCTCTTAGTAACCTATGCATAGATGTGTCTTGATTTTATGAAAAACTAGAAGTTTCTTTTTCTTCTTAAACTTTTCTGTGCCCATACCAATCTACTGTACAGAACTTCTAGACAACCAAGATACTATAAATAATGTCAGTGTTGCTTTTCTTCTCCACTTTCAGTTAGTTACCTTTCCTGCCCTTCCGATTCTTCCCCATCTTGGGTAATATTTTTCCATTACTTTTCTTCCCCTCCTTCCATCAATCTTTAACCAAAGTTTTGTTTTTTCTTTATCTTTTCTTCCATGAAAATACACATTATTAACTTCACTTTAAGTTTTCATGAGAATTTTGTGATATAGGCTTAATTAAAGGAATTTATTTAAGCTACAAGTGTACACTTTATTCTTGGGAGCATATTGGGAACATAAAATGTAATGACATAACTAGGGAAAAGTAGAATGACAATGTCAACTTTTCAACGAATATTTTGGAGTAGAGTAAAATTTTAATCAATGCTCCAGAATATATTCCTCTAACATATAAAGGTATATACAAATATGTATTATACAGTTTAGAAATTCATGATATAGAAATAGTAAAGTGTTTGTGTAAAAGGAAGAATTTATAATTAAAATAACTTATGAATGTAGCAATTTTGTGATTTTAAAACCATTCTTTTACTTCTTAAAATGTTTAGTTCAAACTGTAAGTTGTAAATGAACTAAGGTACAATTTACATGAATAAAAGAAAATCAATTCTTATTGGAAAATCAATGTCTTTTTATTTTTGAAATTATTTTTCTTAAATTATATGATTTATATAGGCACATATATATGAATGTATATGTTTATGTGCATTAAAGAAAGCAGTTATTTAAGAATTAGGATAGCATAAGTGTAAAATGAGTGATAGTTTTGAAGTAAAAACATCTTACTATGCATTCCAGCTGTCTAGGTTCAATTCAGTTAACATTTACTAAGTACCTACTATGTACTAAGTGCTAAAAAATACACACCATAGTAGTCCTGGCTAGCATGTGGAATATACAGTCAGGATTATCTCAGGTAAAATCCCACCTTAGACACTTAGTCTGGGCAAATCACTTAACCTCAGTTTCTTACATCTACAGTCTCCCTGCCTTTTGAGATAGCTTATTTTATCCTGGGCAGCTCTAAAATAATAACAATAATAATATATAAAACAACTGAAGGTTTGCAAAGTTCTATATTATATGATATCATTTGACTTTCACAAAACCTTGGAAAGTAGTTACTTTTATTCTTCACATTTTATAGATAAGTAAAGTAAGTCTGAGGAGATTAAATGATCTGCACAGGATCACATAGCTAAGAAGATATCTGAGGTATCATCATGCTATCCACTGTGCTGGACTCCACATAAGAAATAATCTAATCCAGTCCTGTCATTTTATAGATCACAAAATTGGGGCACAGGGATAAGTGATTTGTACATGATCACAGACAAGTAGTGTCATTGCAAAGGTAATTATACTGTTGTGCAAATCTACTGACTCCTGTGATACTGCTATCCTATAGCATATCCTAATTGTTAAGACATTTTCCCTAATATTGATTCTAATTTTACTCTCTATGTCTTCCACCCACTGCTTTTAGTTGTTCCCCTAGGAATCAAACAGAAAATTCTTTTCCAAGTGATACTCTTCAGAGGCTAGTACACAGATGTTTTATTTCCCTATAGCTATCTCTATTTTCTTTAGAAAATAACTCTAAACATCTCCATTTCTCTCAACCCAATTGAAATTCATATTGCATAAACTCAAGGCCAATCATTAGCCTAATGATCTTACTCTTGAATACTCTCTAGCTTATCAGTGACTTTTACATTGAAAGAGTACAAGCACTTTTTGATTCCTTTAATGCAATCTGTTATCACATGAACTTTTTTTTTCTTTTTTAATACTACAAAAATTTTTAGTAACAAAAATTGTTGACAACTTTTGTTACCTGTGTATGTAAATGATTCTGTAAAGACTATTGCAGATGCAAACCCTCTTTTCACTTGTTACATGTCTTGCCTATTTAGTGAATCACTTTGGCATTGATGGGCCATAATTGAAATATTATCTTATCCTGACATGTTCGCCAAATCATATACAAGATCTCTTTCCTTAAAATGAAAAACAAAACAAAACAAAACAAAGCCTGTCTTTGGGCCACTTTTAGTTCCTTTTATTAAGGGAGCCCTTTGACAAAACTGTAGTACATGAAAGCAGTATACTTCTCTAACTGCTACATGCCTTATATCTTAAACTTGTTCATTATTTGAATATATTCCAAGTACATCTGACATAACTCTAGAAGACTTTATAAAAGCCAGATGTATATATATATATATATATATATATTACTGATGTGGACTGAAAAATTATGAGAGAATGACATCAAAGGCATATGTTAAAATAGGATTTGAATAGGAAATAGAATAAAGCTATTTCATGTATCTCTTGGGATATAAATAGTTTCAAAAACTGTCAATCAGTACAAAAAAAGTCACTAAAGAGTGCATATCCTCTCACTCAACTGTACTACTATAGTTCTATACTCAAGTGAGATTAAATAAATAGGAAAAGATCCTATTTGTACAAAATCATTTATAATTGCTCTTTATTTTGTTATGGCAAAACCCTAGAAACTAAAGAGATTCTCATCATTTGGGAAATGACTAAGTAAATTACTGCATATTAATATGATAGAATAAATTTAAACTAAATAAAAAATAAGAAAAACAAAATAGAAAAAGACAGGATAGGAAAATATAACAAAACAGGTTATTTTCCCAGTAGAACATCAGGGAGGATTCAAAATATATAACAATAAATTTCCATGTCAAAAAAGCACATATGATAATAGAACAGATTCATGACTTTCCATTTTTACTTCCTTTTGTTCTCTGCTATGAACTTTTTTACTTTATTCTTTAGTTCTCTGCTATGAACTTTTTTACTTCATTCTTTTTTTCCCTTTTATTCCCACAACTATCACATGTAATGAGCTATCATTAAGCATGGATGTATATTAACACACACATATACACATACATATACATTTACACGTATGTAGACATACATCTAAAACAATATGTGGCTGACACATAATGTAGATTTCCCTCTCCATTAACTCTTTAAGTTTTGCTTTGTCTGAGGTACCACCCCTACTTTTTTTTTTTTTTTTTTTTTTTTGGTAAATTCCCTGATCTTTGTTATAGTTTGTATATATCTCTTATTTCCTATCCCTGCTAATTCTTCTACTTTAATTCTATTCCTTAATTTGCCTTGCTATTATTTAACCTTCCCCCATCCATGAATTCTTCCCTTATCTTTTCCCCTGACCTTTTCCTTCCCTCTTTTTCCCATTCCCATTAATCTACAGACTTTAATCCACTCTAAACACCCTTTTTTCCCACCTTATCCTATGCTAATTTTTCCTCCCTCTTTATCCCTTTCACATTAATCTATACACCTTGTACCACTGCCATAAATCTACATACCTTTCTATACCTTACCATATTCTATTCCCTCCCCCTTATTACTTTACAGATTTTGGAAGGTACTATTCCTGAACTGAGAAAGTTTTCAGAGAACTATCAATACTCTTGCCCTCTCTAATGCTTCTATCTTGCTTTTTTACTTTGTACCTCATTCATACAGCATAATTACTATTTTTACCTTTTCCAAGACTATTTTGCTTTTTTTAGAATCAGATCATATTAGACTCTGCCCCAATCTGATTTTAGAACTACCCAATTAGTAATGAGTGTCTTGAATATATAGTCTACATTTCCATGTAAAAAGCATAAACAATTTGTTCTGAGTCCCTTGAAATCAATACTTGATGTTCGTTCTTATATATTAAATTTTTTTAATGAGTTCAGGTTTGGTTGATACAAAGTCTTAAAAATCTATGAATGTGGAGTGGTCATTTTTTTTCATTCAATATTAAGAATAATTTTGCTAGATATGATATTTTTGAACTCAAGTCTAGTTCTTTTGATTGCCAAAATATATCATTCCAGGACACTGTGGTCTTTTATTGTAGCTGCTAATTAATCCTATAAAATTCTAATTGTAGCTTAAACATATTTGAATTTTTGTTTTTTGTTTCTTTCTTGTGGAATTTAATCTAGGGTTTTAAAATTTAGCAAAAATATTACTATGTGTTTTCCATGTTGATTCTGTTTTTTCCTATTCCCACAGTAAGTTTTAATTGGTTGAGCTCTTTCTTTTTTGCCAAGTATCACACAGCTAAATGACTGAGGCCATATTTGAACCCTGAAAGATGAGTCTTCCTTACTTCCAATCCAGTACTCTATCCACTATGCCACCTAGCTGCCCTAGAAATAATTAACTACATAAACTTTTTTTTTTTCCTCTCTCTTCCTAAACCTATAGGAAAAAGGGAAAAAATGTCTGTAACAAAAATTCATAGTCATGCAAAATGAATTCTCTTACTGACTATATAGTCAAGAGTAGAATTGCCATATTAAGTTAATCTTATTTGTAGACACATTAGTCTACTGCAGCTGAGAACTCCTGATGTCAAAAGATCAACCAGCCTCAGACTCCCTGGCAAATTATGATTGCATTCATGTGCCACCACATGTGGGAGGAGAGATTTTTGAAGAATATCTACAAGATTATACATGTAAGAAGTTTCATTGAAAGAAGAAATAGTTATCTGGGCAAAATGGTGAGTTTTAAAAATACTGAGGAAGAAAAATTATCATTTCTAAATTAAAAAACCTTTAAGCAGATGAATTGCCACAAGTAATTTGTTTGGCTATTTGCACTAATATTGACCAGACAAAGTTGAGATGAACCAGAATAGATCAAAATTGTAAGTGTATGAGTGGGTTATGCTTATGAGTAATCCTTTTTCTTCTAACTTGAGTGAGATTGGGAGACCCACTTTACAATAAATAAGTTTCTTTTCTGAAAACATAAGGGTAGGATAATTTTATGATTATGCTATTCCTCAGGGAAGAGGCTTGCAACACATTACTATACCTCTATACTAGACACAATCCCTTCCCATTTGTCAAGAATTGCTCAAACTTTTGCTCCAGAAATACTCATGGTTAGCACCTTCCCTATTTTTCTCACTTACAAAATGAAGTATGAATAAGAATTCTATGAAGAGAAAAATGACATTGTTTTGTTTTAAACAAATGCTACTCAAAGCTGTTCATATTTAAATAATTCTGTCAAAGTTTTTGTTTTCATAAACTGGAATTCCTTCACATTGTGAATATGCAATATGTGTCTTAAGTTAAAAATTATAAATAGTCATTAGTATTGTGATATTTTTGATCCATTAAGTGTTTTAGAGGTTATCTATTATAGCAATGAATAAAGTGTCAGCCATACATGAACTAAATCAATATATCCAAGATTAAATAGAATTTTACCTAGAGATGGGTTCCTGTTATGACTGCTTACCAGGAGAAAGCAATGATTATCAGTTTAGAGTAAGGTGAAAGGATATCTGTTTTTTTTTTTTTGTTTGTTTGTTTGTTTGTTTTTAAATTAAAAGCTTTTTATTTACAAAACATATGAGTGATTTTTCTACATTGATCTTTGAAAAAACTTTTTTTTCCAAGTTTTTCCCCTCGTTCCCCTCACTCCCCACCCCCTAGATGACAGGTAATCTAATACATGCTAAATATGATAAATTATATGACAAATCCAATATATGTATACATATCTATACAATTATCTTACTGCACAAGAAACATCAGATCTAGAAAGAGAAGAAAAAAAAACAACCTAAGGAAAACAAAATGCATGGAAATATTCACAGAAAGAGTTAAAATGCTGTGTTGTGGTCCACACTCAGTTCCCACAGGCCTCTCTCTGGATGTATATGACTATCTTTATCACTGAACAATAAGAACTGGTTTGAATCACATCATTGTTGAGGAGAACCATGTCCATCAGAATTGATCATCATATAGTCTTGCTGCTGTGTATAATGTTCTCCTGATTTCACTCAGCATCAGTTCATGCAAGTCTCTCCAGGCCTCTCTGAAATCATCCTGCTGGTCGTTTCTTATAAAACAATAATATTCCAGGACATTCATATACCACAATTTATTCAGCCATTCTCCAATTGATGGGCATCCTTTCAATTTCCAGTTTCTTGCCACTACAAAAAGGGCTGCCACAAACATTCTTGCACATCTGGGCCCTTTCGAAAGGATGACATCTGATGAGTTTCACTGGAAAGAATAACATAGATAAATATAAATCTATCTATCTATTCCTTGAATTTGGTGTTAACCAAAGGATTTAGGGCATTATATTACACCTATTCCCTTCAAAAGATGTGGTTTCTTGTTATCAGTTTTTACTTGGCAAAATGGAATAAATACTTAAATCCAAGGTCAGTGTGCTTTTGGTGTGTTAATCTTGCTTTTATATTTATTCACTTACTAAGTCTTCCACATTTATTTATTAAAATTCAGGAAGGCAATAATATTCTTTCATATTTATTTCATTTTTACTTTAGACATTGAAATATTTATGTAGTAATGTAACTTAAAAAATTTCGGAAATTTTTTCAATCTGTGTCACTTCCTATTATCATTATGATATTTAAATCTTGTTTTGCTATATCCTACCACCTGGAACTAAATAGGACATGAAATCATAAAGGTTGTTAACAGAAACCACATGGACTTTAAAGTTAGATGTTTATTCAAATGAACTAAATAATCAACATAAAAACAATACCAGAAAGATAAAGTTCTCTAAGAAAAATGTGAAATTTGTTCCAATTGGCTCTTAAGATAACAAGAGGTCTTTCTGAAAAAAACTCAATCAATGCCTACTTATTTCAGTCATCATTAAATAAGCTTGTTCAATGTCGTATGTGGTGTTTAATGTGAATCTAACAGATAATGAAAGTAGTGACCCTATTGATAAGGTTCATTTTCATATGCCTGTCAGGCTTCACTGTCATAATAGAAAATAACTATCACAATATGACACCACTAAATATTTATTGGACAATCTCCACATGTGTAACTCTGTACTTAGGTATGACAAAGTCATATAACATGATGGAAATTCTGCCTCTAAGCAGTTGTAGTATAATGGAAAATATATAAACATTTAGGAGCATTTGTAGAGTAATTTAGAAATGAATGTTAATTAAGTTCAACAAGATGTATGTGTTGAAGGAACACGGAATTAGTACTCAACAAAGTTGGATGGGTTAATTATCAATTGTAGCCAAGAAAAGCTGAGCTTTCAGGCGGGAGATAAATAAGAGTTTTTTTAGAAATGATAATGAGAGGAATGGAAGTGATTATAAAACAGGAACTGAGCAATTTTATGAAAGTAAGAGAATAAACAGAATCATGTGTCGGGAATGTGGAATAATGAGTGATGGTGTTAGTGAAATGTAGTCAGACAAATTGATGGAGAACTGGCATTAAAAGTTAAGCAGATGAGCTTGTAATTAATATAATAAACATGAGGAAAGACAACCTTCCCAATCACCATAGGTTCTTTGGCAATGTTATATGAATTGTGGGTAAAACATTTTTGAGTAGATGAATACTCAAGACAGAGATACTTCTTGGGCAAGTGTAGTCATATTCCAGAAAATGATAGAGTAGGGGAGGGAACACAATCCAGACTGGTAATAAGGAAACCTGCCTACTAATCTTATGTCTGGCATTACATGACAATATGACCTTGGTAAGGTGTACTCTCTGTACTTCAGTTTTATCATTTGTAAAATAAGGATGTTTTCCAGTTATTCTTTCATTTAATTAGCATCCCTTAAGCACTTTCTTTGTGCAGAACACTATCAAATTGGATCATCTCTACCATGATTTTAAGCTTTAATGTTTTAAAACATTTGTGTTCTTGATTTCTTGAAATAGCTGATTCATTGTGAATGTGTTTTCTTAGTGCCATCTTCTTCTTAAATTCTGCAGAGTACATGAATAATTATCTTCATTCAATAAACCATGACAAAAGATCTGATCCCAGTTTAATGTCTGAAGAATTTCTCATGATCCAGAATACCCAAATGAAATGAAATCAAGGGAAAAACCTTAGGCAGACCAAATTAGACTGTCTTTTGACTGAGAGACGATAGAATAACTATTTAATGACAAAGTGTGATTACTGTTTGAAGTGCATTTCATTTGCCCTTAAAAAGTCTTCTACATATTTTTTTCATTTTTTTAAAAGAAAACCAAACCTCTTCAACCTTGTAAATGAAAACTTAATTTAATCTTATCAGGACAAAAAAAGATTCTTTTAATTGTTGTTGTGTTCTTTTTTACCCTCTTTTCTTTATATGGAATTTGAAAATTAAATGTATAAATCAGCATTATTGTCAACTTAATTTCATTAAAAAAAGAAATTTTAACTACAAATACTTTACTGGTAATTTGCTTCTTCTCTTATTTCTTATTATGTGCATAGCTTTTGAGATGTGTTTCATGGACTGTTATATCTAATGGGTGTCTGATGAGTTTTTCTGATTAAAAAAATCCTGTTTAACAAGGATTATTGGAAATTTTTCCTATCCTTGGTTTCTGCTATTAAATAAATAAAGCCTGCTGGTAGAAATCTTTTGAAGAAATGCTCTGTCATTTTAAAAAGAAATGCAGAATTCTTTCTCACATCATTGAAAGGAAACACTAGGCTTCCACTATAGGAATGTGCCCCTAGAGAACATGGAAACAAAACAAAACAGGTAGAATGACAGGAATTTCCTAGAGGAACTGTAACTCTCATTTGTTCACACATCTTTCCTCTCCTGCTGACATCCTGGAAAATATACAGACTAAGGTTGTATGAACAATTTATGAAGCCAAATACAATGTAGGCATCCTGGAGTTCTGAGTGTCTAGAAAAAAATTGACAGCCAGACTAGGGAATAAGCATGGGGTGGTTGCATTGGAAAGAATGGATGATGCTATGATTAACCAAAGAAGAACAAGCAGGAATATGCTGTTGCATGCTAGAGTGCCACAGCTTGAAAATTGGTTACAACCAGCTGAGAGAAACTGATAAAAGATTTATTCTGTAAATCCAGCATGTGGGTATTGAAACTATAAACCCTTCTCTAATGAAGAGTATGATAAAAGAAAAACACATAGTAAATCACAAAAGTCCAGGATAGCAGACAAACCATCCTTTTTTAAAAATGATAATAATAATAAAACTTCTCTTATTAAATACTAGAGAGAGGTAACTGAAATAGAGTAGAAACTCTTAAACAGATTAATAGATTTTCGGTCCCACTGAGTTTGCCTTGGACATGATCCTGGAACTTTGGGGTGAAATTGGATTTCCTTATAAAATATTTATGCACGACATTACAACAGGGTAGATGTATACTTGTGGCATGGCCATTCCACATAATAAATATGATAAATTAAATTGTATTATCTGCCAATATAATATTTATATGTGTCATATTTTCTCAAGGCAATATCATTATATAACCTGTTTTTAGTTCTTTATCAACCATTTTACTTCAAAAAGAATGAGATCCTGCATTATAGTTTAGATAGACAAAAGGCATTCCTTCCTTTAGGCTAATTTGTTATTTAGTTTTTTTATTATAGGCCTACTTGAATGAACTTCATGTTGGCAAATTTAATTACCGAGACACATGTCAGTGGTCTTCAAAAGAACATAGAGAATGAGGAAAGTAGAACTAACTTGGAGAAGGGAAAATGTTTATATGACTTTCAAAAATATCAAGGGAACAGAGAAACTTTTAAGTCAGTGAGTTCAATTTGATTGATAGGGAAATTGAGATTTGCTCATTAAATAGATGTCTGGTGAATATTTAGAAAGAGCCAACAAATCTTTACCAAGAATAGTCCATGCCAAACTACATATATTTTCTTTTTTGACAGGATTACCTAACAGGTGAATTAGGAGAATGCTAAAGACACGTTGTGATTTAATAAATTTTAGCAAAACATTTGTTAACCACATCCCATTATCTTCTTAAGTAAATAATTGAGATATAAGGCTTTTATATAGTAATATAATTAAATGGATTCAGGATAGGTTGAATGCTTTAAGCTATTAACTTAGCAGAAAGTTTACAGTGGACCTTCTTTCTTGGTCTCAAGCTGTTTTACTTATTTTTTTAATTACTTGGATAGGAGGATAGATGGAATGTTCATCAAACATAGAAAATAAGAAATTTGTAAGGTAAGCTAATTCTGTACATGGCAGGCAAAATCCAAAAGATCTTGATAGGCTAGATCATTGATCTAACATGAAATTTGATTGGAATAAATGTAAGGTTTGATGCTTGCATTCAAAAATCAATTAAAGAAATATAGAATGGCTAAGATATGGTTAGACAAAAATTTGAACAATATCTGGGTTTGTGGTATAGCATAAGTTGAACATGAGATTGCAGTGTAATGTGGCAACAAAAAAATCTAATTTCTTCTTTGGATACATTAGGAAAGGCATAGTTTCCAGATTTTGAGAGTGATCATTCCTTTATATTCTGCCCTTATCAGACTATGTACTGAGTTGTCAAGACCAGTTCTGAATCATACAGTTTAAGAAGCATATTAAAAGGGCAGTATGAATGATGAATGACCTTGAATCCATACCATATGAAAACCAGGTCAAGAAACTAGGTGTCTTTAGTTTAAGTTATAAAAGGTATTATGATAATAGCATTCAATTATTTAAGAATCTGCCATGTGAAATATTTAGATTTCTTCATTTGAACCCAGAAAGGAAAAACCAGAAGCAGTTGGTAGAAGTAGAAACATTTTGGTTTAATATGTCTTATTTATTGTTTTAATGTCTTAATGATTAGTGCTTTCCAAAATTGTAATGTGTTGCTTCAGATGATGATGAATTTCTCTTTCTTGATATTCTTCAAGAAGAGATAGTGGGTATTCCTTCTATATATAGCTTATACTAAATAAGTTTCCTTCTAACTCTCAAATCTTGTGATTTTCTAAACAATATCTGTTATTTATGTAGCATTTTCAAATTTGAAAATAGGTTTGCATACATATTAGTATTCTTATTGCTGAGAAAACTAAGGATCAAAGAAGTAACTTACATATATGATCACATGGATGTTGTGTTCTGAGACATTTCATCTTTTTCTCCAGTGGCATGAGAGAATGTCTTAAATGCTTTGCTAAAATCTATGTAGATGTCTACTACATGTCCTTGATCTAAGAATTTTAAATCCTTATCTACAAATATAACAGAAGAAAAAAAAATTAAAAGTTCTTTTTTTCTCTTTGTCATTAGTGATCATTTATCCTATTGAATTCAACCTTTTCTTACCAGCCTTTGTTACTTGATTTTTCACTTCATACACCAAATAGATCATAATACTTTTGAATTCTGTTGCATGTCCTTATTTTCTGTGTCTATATATGTCTTTTAAAATTTTCATTTAGTTGGTGTATTGATCCATATAAATCATTTTAAATAACTATTTTTACCTCTTCCTCCTAATTTTTTTTTCCATTTATAACTTCAGAATTCAATTCCCCCAAAATTCCCATCCCACCTGACCCGACTTTTCATATTCAATTTTAATTCAGGAGATGCAATTTATGCTGGCTTTAAATCCTTTGAAATCTGGTGTCTCAAAGTCTAACCCTGAATGTGGAAATATTTTCATCTTTTCTCTTCTTTTAGAAATTTTTAGTTTTTGTTATGACTTTCCTCTGTGGTTTCCAATATTTCTTATACAACATCCAGTTTCTCTTTGTTGCAAGAATCAGATCTTAATCATAATTTTTCTTTGTTTCTTTTTTGGAGATGAAATAATTTTTAAAAAATTTAAATCACCTTTTTTTTTGCAGAGTTTTTTTTAGCAAATATCTGGATAACTGAAGTCTCCTGTATCTATTTTATCTATTCTGCCAGAAATGTGATCTGTTTTCTAAAATGATTTCTTACTCTTTTCTACATTGTCTGTAATATACATTAATATATAATAGAAATACACCAATTCAAATATACTAAATCAATATTGCTCATATTTTTGTCTCTGAAAATGTTCATTCAAACATCCCACCATGATTTCTACCTCTGTTTCCTGTTTTCTGTCACATGAATATATGTTGCTAATTTATAAGTCCTATATTTTTCCATCCTGTTGGAATATTTGTCATATTCTAAGCATGGATCTCATCCTAACTAACCTCAATGAATCAGTGAATTCATATTATTTTCTTTTATTACTCTATTCTGCTTTGTAGCCATATTTTATAATTTTGTTTATAAAAATTAGGCCATAAGTTTCATTTCTGATTTTTTTTTTATTTTTCCTTTATTATTATGCACTTTTTACCCCACAGAATTGCTGTAAAGAAAAAATGTTCTACAAATGTGAGTTAGGATAGTCATCACTATTCAGAAAACTGAGGAACCTGTATAAAGCGAATCTCCATAGCATCCTTGTAGTATTTGCTGGAAATTTGAAATGCTTATTATCCCATACATTTATATACTATTTAAAATCAACATCACTGGAGTAAAAGTCAATTTGAATTTCTTAAAAGTTTTAATTATTTTAAAGTATTTAAATATTAAGGTTATTGCTTTTTGCTATTTTAAAATGCTATCATAAGTCTAGAACTGCAAGGGCTATTAGAAATCTTCCAGCCAAACTCTCTTATTTTTTCCCTGATAAAAAATATAGTGCCAGAGATTTTGAATGAATTACCCAGAATCACATAGCAGAACTGAAAGCAGGTCAAAAACACATCAATTTTCACTGTTACTACTCTCTCAGTAAAACCTCTCCTAATGAATTAAAAGGAATTATCTACAATGATTTGATTAAATATTTGACTATGAATATATAAACATCTTCACCAGATCCTCACATAATGCAAACTTGTACCTTTTCAATTCTTGGTTATCTTCCCCCGTGCTACCTTGACAAGTAAGATAATCTCTCTGAATCTTAGTTTATGTATCAGTAAAATGAAAATGTTAAATTCTAAATTATTTTTTTCTTGTCAATATATTATAATTGGTAGCACAGGCTGGTAAACATAGGGTCAGCCTTGGATCCAGGAAAATTTGGATTCGATTCTTCAATATACCACATATGAGATATATGATTTTGGGGAAGTAATTAACTCTCATTATTTGCAGGGAATTCTATATGACTATATGTTTTGTACAAGTTGTTGATCAGCATCAATGAGATGGAATAACCATATCAAGCATATATAATAGCTATGAAATAAGGAGTACTAATAAAAAAATGATTCATCTTAAAGGTGACATTCAGGCATTCAATATGCTTTTTTAGGGATCATTCAGGGAATCCAATAAGCTTTTTATAACATTCAGTTTTGAAAAGAAAATATACAGGTTAAATAGTATTGTGATTTCTGAAATAATTTTTTTATCTTGTACAGGTAACAAATACTGGGTGTTCAAGGATACTACTCTTCAACCAGGTTATCCACATGACTTAATAACACTTGGAAATGGAATTCCACCTCATGGCATTGATTCTGCCATATGGTGGGAAGATGTGGGGAAGACCTATTTCTTCAAGGGTGATAGGTAAGTACACATTTCACATAAGATTACATCTATGCTTTTAAGTAGTATATGTATCACCTTGAAGAAATCTCCTCTCACATTCACTTTCATATATTCATTACTAGGAACCTAGCTATGCATATATAAATAAAAAAGCCATCTGAAATTTGAGAGAAATGTTTTATCCAATGGCAGTTCAAAATGATTTTCCTAAGAATACTGAGACTATGAAGTGAATACCATTGCATTATGGCTTTCATTTCGCTTAGATTTGCTTATTAATTAAGGGAAAAACTGAGTATATTTAATACATATGAGAGTTTTGCACTGAAGTGACATTTCCTTAATA
Source organism: Myrmecobius fasciatus (assembly GCA_023553655.1). Classification (NCBI taxonomy): domain Eukaryota; kingdom Metazoa; phylum Chordata; class Mammalia; order Dasyuromorphia; family Myrmecobiidae; genus Myrmecobius; species Myrmecobius fasciatus. Next base: position 43,265 of record JAJPUD010004767.1, on the reverse strand, counting down.
AAACCTTACTGATACAACTCTTTGTGTTTTTTCTCAATTTTTTATAACTTGGAACATATTTCTTAGGAAAGCTTTCATAATTTTGGGGAAAAAAAAGGATGAGCTTCCTCCCCCACAAAGTGTTATTTATTTAGTTTTCAGCAATCCAGTAAGACTCTAGTTAACCTAAACATTTTTGTACAAAGTTTCTTTTAACTTGTAATATGATTTTCCTTTAGTGTTAAATTCCTTTACATGACTTGCTATTTGCTTTTTCCCTTTATATTATTTCTGACTTTTTGTTTTTTAAGAAAAAAAACTATTTATTAAATATTATAACTTTGAGGATGTAGTTTCCCTTCTCTCTGAGCCCCAACATAATTTCTAAAATGAAGTGTTTGGGCTAATTGGCTTCTAAGATCCTTTCCAGAGTCAAATTTTAGGGATTTTCACCCTATTTTGAGCAAGTGATAGTCTTGAGAATCACAATAGCCTAACAAATAGGAAACTGGCTTCCTTGTTCTGTTCATGCCTTACAGAAATCATTTAATCTCTGTTGCCTTTTCCATATGAAAGACATGAAAACTTTAAGGTACCAATCAATTCTTATTTATAAAATCTATTAACTTAATATACAAACAGATTCACACACAACAGTCTAGCTGATCGACAACAAATTACTTTTAGGCAGAGAATGATATTAAATAATAAAATAATAAAAATAAACTGTTAAGTAATTATTAATATGGTACTTCCCATTACTCTTAATTATTTCTACTTGATAGATCTGGGTAAATCATGTTTCTATCATTTGAGTAAAATACCATAATTTGGACTTAAATTCTTACTGACCCAGTGTCAGTTCTACCTTCATGTAAGATAACATGATTTTCTTGTGAAATTAATCCATTGACTTAATTAGGAAAATAAAAACTAAATAAGGAGTAACTAGATGCTTGAAACAAAAAGCATTTCAATGGCTGTTGATTGGAAGAGTCAATCTCACCCAAGAACAACAAAAACATTCTGTAATTTGTCACTTGTAGTTCAGAAAGTTTACTTAAAAATTTATTCTTAGTTACTTGTTTTGTACTTTCACATTCCTAAGAAAATAGGTAGAAATCCAACTTTACTCAACAATAGCAAAAACTTAAGATATTAAATCATTGTCTTTGAGTCAAGACCTTCATAAAAATGTACTTAGCAAAGCATTAAAATGAAAGAACTACCCAAAGAAACTTGTATTTATTGAAGGGGAAGTTGCTACTTAAAGTCGTAAGACACATAATGATGCTCAGCAGTACATAAGTGCAATACAATATGGAAGCAGAAGAATGAGGAACACAAGCCTTGCTGAGATAATTGAGCTATAACAAGATATTGACCACCAATGGAAGTAAATCCATTTCCCACTAAGTTTCTCAGGACATATTATTTATAATGTTTTTTCCCCTTAATGGATTGTTAGACTTTAATTCCCCTGCTGACTTTAATTGCATAACTGTGCTCATTCAGGACAAGGTGCAGTGCTGTGTTGGATCTTTGTTGAAAGGGGGGAAAAGGAAAAATGTTGGAGGCACCTTGGAGGGGACACTATAAGTATGAAGTGAGAAAGGGACCATATCTGTGTGAATTACTTGGCATACACATAAGAATTTTAAATGAAACATTTCAGGTAGTGATTAAAAATTATCATTTGGGTACAAAGGAGGAATGATTATCCACATGTGCAAAAACATGATTTTCTCATTTTTAATTTTCTGAAACTCATGGGATTGAGGTATAAGTTTAAGTGAAATATATGTTTTACTTAGTAAAAATCAGTACACAGTGTACCCCTGGACTAATGCTAAATATTTTTCAGTAACTAAGAGTGAAGTAGACATTTAGATCATTTCATATGTATATAGCCACATTTTTGTGTTTCTTCAAGTAGTGCTATTGAGGTTATATCTTTAATCAATAATCAAAAAATTTTGTATGCTTTTTAAAACATATCTTAGTCAAGTAGCATAACTTTTGATAAGATATTTGAAATTGTTTACAACTATTTGACTTTATTCACTATTAAAAACTTAAAATCAGAATAAAAAATAAAATAATGTTATTAAAATTAATATAAGATCATTTGGAATCTAAGGATCTGGGATTGAATCATAAAATGAATAGATTGATTAGCTACAAAGACTCTGGGTAATCTCTATGATCCAGATAGGAAAAATCACAATTCAATTTGTCCTCCCTTCTTTCAGCTCCCCATCCACTTTTATTCTCTTCCCTCCTGCTTCCCTATAGGGTAAGCATGAGAATGTATGCTATTCCTCTTTGAGACAATTACATTGATAATAAGGTCCAATTGTTGCCCACTCCTGCACCCCTCTCTCCTCTGTAATAGGTCTTTTCAATTTTTCATGTAAAATTATTTATCCAATTTTACCTTTTCCTTCCCTCTTCTTCCAGCACAACCCTCTTTCTCATACCTTAATTTCTTTTTCTGGGGGTGAGAGGTTATATCATCCTAATGTATTCAACTTATACCCACATCCTCAATGCATACTCAATTTAACTGCCCAACTAAAGGATTTTGCTCAATTTTCCTGGGTAAGTGATTCTCGGTTATAATCGTGCTCAGTTTTCCTGGGTGATTCTCGATTATAATCATAGATAGCTCCTTTGCCTTCAAGAATATCATATTTAAACCATCATCATTGAATGTAAATATTGCTAAATCCTGTGTAATCTTGACTCTGGTTCAACAATATTTGAATTGCTTCTTTCTGATTGATTGTAATATTTTTTGCTTGATCTAGCTATACCATTTCTGGAAGTTTTCATTTGGGTATTTCTTTCAGCAGGAAATGAGGAGATTCAATTTCTATTTCACCCTCTTGTTCTAGGATTGTAGGGCAGTTTTCCTTATAATTTCTTGAAGCATATTGTCCAGGCTTTTTCTGATCATGGCATTCAAGCTGTCCAAAGATTATTACATTATTTACCCTGGATCTATTTTCCAAGTCAGTTGTTTTTCCAACTAAACATTTCACACTTTCTTCTATTTTTTTTTTGTTTGTTTTTGTGAAGTAGTCATATATCTTGGAAGTTTTAAGTGTCTGTAGCCAGATTTGCATTCAGGGCCAGTATTCTGGTCAATGCTGTATCTACTGTTCCATCTAACTACCCCTTTTTCATTCTTTTTTGTTTTATTGTTTCTTGATATCTCAAAGAGTGATGTCAACTTCCACTTGCTCAATTTTGATTTTTCAGGACTTATTTTGTTCAGTGAAATTTTTTTACTTCCTTTTCTATTTGGCCAATTACACTTTTTAGGGTATTGTTTTCTTCAGTGAATTTAAAATTTTTTCTGCTTCCTTTACCAAGCTGTTGACTCTTTTTGAAATGAGTCTCTTACATGACTCTCATTTTTTTTTTACCACATTTCATTCTACTTTTCTTACTTGCTTTTCAAAATCCTTTTTGAGCATTTCAGAGATTTATTTTTTGGGCTTGAAACCAAATCACAATTTTCTTTTTAACATAGTTGTCTTTTTTATAAATTTTTATTTTAATATCCTCTGCTATCATAGTAAATTTCTGTGTTCAGGATCTTTTATGTTGTTGTTTGCTTATTTTTTCAACCTATTTCATAACTTTTATTTTTATGTTAAAGTTTGGCTCTGCTCCTAGACTTGAGGGACCATTGATCCAATCTTGTGTTGAGGGTGAAAGACTTACTATTGGTCTGCACCAGAAAGTGAAGTCTCATTCCAGGAATGAGCCTTCACTGGGGGCACAGGGTCTTGCTGTTGTTCTTCTTGGTCATTCAGGGCTTTTCTGCTGCCTTGCTATGGCACATTGTGTTGCTTACTGGCCTGGATAACACCTGTGCTGGACTGTCCTTCCCTTTTATATTCATGAGACAGACCTTTCCTGCTGACTTTATAAATTTTCATGGGCTGGAAAATTGTTTCACATCATTCTTTTGTTGTTTTGCCACTACAGAATTTTTTGAAGCATTAATTGTTAATTTTTTGGAGATGAATTTGGAAGAATTCCTGTCTTATTCTAATATCTTGCCTCTACTTCCCATACGTCTCTTCCAATCTAATTTAGTCAATCAATTCCTGTGAATTAATCTTAGTTACGAAAGCATCTTCCCCCCCCCGTCAATAGAAGTGTTCCTATTTTTTTGTCTTTAGAATTTCATAATTAATTTGTTTTTTAATAGTACCATATCCTCTTGATTGATAACCTGTAGAAGTTTATGTTATAAGTTCATATCCATGTCTTCCTTGAAACTTTTAATGTCTGGCTTCCCAAAATATAGAATTTGTAACAGACTGATTTTTTTTTCTCTTCACCCATAATTAATGCTAAGACAGAGTGGTCACTTCTCCATTGTTCTCATTGTTTCTCCCTTAGGAACTAGTTCCTATTTAGTAAGAATCTAGTTTTTCTTATTTTTTTTCCTTCATTCTTTCAAAGATGAATTTGTTTCTATAATAATTTCTTCAACTACTATGCTTTTTCCAATAAGATTCTAGCTGATGCTTTGGGTTTTTCAAATCTCCTATTATTTAGTACTATACCATAAAACTATTCCAAGTTTTGAAACATATTTCTCCAACTCTAAGTCTATTTGTATGTCCAAATGTTTTGTATGACACTGCCATGACAATATTATTGGTCTGTAGAAAAAATATGAGCAAATTATAGCAGCTCATTCTTCTTTGTGAAACCAAAGATTTATATGATGCAAATTAACTAGATTAAAAATGAAATAGTAGTCAAAATACTATTTGTAGATAGTAAGGGAAAAATAACTCTTGGCATTAATTTATATGGGGCGAATAATTAGATGATTAAAAAGTACATCTATAATAAATATGGGAGAATGAAGAAATTTCTTCAGTGGATTTTTCATCTAATTTTCATTCAAACTTTTCCTCTCAGATCTTCCATGTAAGAGGTATTTGACCAGATAGTTGTTTTATTATAAAGAAAGAACATGTTTTTATATATTAGATATATTATAGGAACCTTTTATCTTATATCTAATTTCCAAATGGCTACGTATTTTCAAGAAATTCTATTACTTGTTATCATATTTCAATATAAAGTTTGCCCTTTTTTCAGTTTTAACAACTTTAATTCAATTATGCATTATCTGTCTTAACCATGTTTACATTTTGTTATTTTTTTTCAAATTAGGTACTGGAGATATAGTGAAGAAATGAAAACTATGGATCCTGGTTATCCAAAACCTATCACAATATGGAAAGGTATCCCGGAGTCTCCTCAGGGAGCCTTTGTACACAAAGAAAATGGTATGTCTGCACTTTCCATTTCAGTATTTCTCATACTTTTCCCCCACAAAGCATTGAACTCTAGCAAATAATTAAGGAACAATACATTTCAAAATCTAGGCCCTAAACCTACTTTTTCTGCCCTATTGAAACATACACACACACACATACCACAGAAAGAGAAAGAGTTCAAAAAGTTTGTTTTATTGCAATTTTAAATTATTAAAATATTATAGCATAAAACTACACCCTAACCTTTGGGGCACTGTCAATATAAAGGGTTTTTTCATTTGCTCCAATTTTTTTTCATATTTTTATTTATTAGTAATTTTTCAATGGATTTTTTTCCCATTGGCACAAATTATTGAAATGGTCCTTGTGTGGGATAAAAATGCAATTCCCGATTCAAAATCATACTCAGAGATCTCTCAAAGTGAAGATTAAAAGTTTATTTGAATTTCGTGAAATTCTCCAGGACAGTCATTCTTCTCCGGGAGATGCCAAGGAAAAGAAGGAATGCCTGCCCCTCTTCTCACCTGAGCCCATACTAATAGAGAGAGTGGGGAAGGCCTCCTCCCAGGACCTGCCAGTCTCCAAGAATAAAGCACTTTCTGCCCACTCAAGGCCCTCAGATATCAAGCAGACTTTTTGCAAATCAGTAAATAGTTGATAGGTTCTGGTCTGTTCTAAAAAGCCACAATTTATCTCTTCCTGCAATAGAATTCCCAATGAAAAACCCTACCAATCTCTCACACTCATTATTCTGAGAAGTCCTCAAGTTTCCCATCTCATTCATCCTGAAAAGACCACCTCATGTTTGGTAACTACATTTTCTTAAATCATTTTATAACAATCAAAATCACAATCAGAATTAAGTTAAATTAAAAGAGAAAACAGAATTTAAATTAAAAACTTTAATTGTGCTCGTGTTATTTTGTATGCTGTAATGATGTAATTTATAAGCAACTACACATTTCTCTGACTCAAAAAGTTATCTGAAACTTACCTAATTCAGTTTCACATGAAGTCCAAAATAGGAGAAAGGAGCTGATAAAGCTTGTACACATTATTGCATTTTCCCCTTCTCTTTTGAAGAGTGTATTTTATGGGAGCAAAGTCATGGAGGATCTAAAACCTGAAATCCTAGGCCTGATATTTCTGGTGCAAGCTTAATAAATTCTAAGTTTAAAAAAAAAAAAAAAAAGCAAAACTACTCATTGAAAACTACTCCAAAACCTTCAGAAAAGGCTGGGAATGGATAAGGAAAGACTGAGAACCAAAAATGAGGTATTTTCCTAATTGACACTTCAGAAGCTCACTACCTCTCATAAATTTCACCTTTAGGGTAATATTGCATAATTGAACTTGAATCGCAATTACTGAATGGGGTTCTTTGTTTTTATATAACCTTTATATTTATATTTCCTAATGAATCCATCCCTAGCCCCTCATATCTCTCAGAAGCAGACTCTATAAAAAAGACAAAAAAGAAAAAAATAGCTTACAAAAACTAACATTAAAAAAAAATTGTTTGCAGTGAACATACACCTTTGAAAAGTAGCAGGAAAAGGTATTGAAACAGACTTCTTAATAAGTATGGATTTTATCCCTTTTTGCTTTTATAGTAGTAATATCAGGATGCCTAAAATGTAGATTTTATTTAATTTGTTCTATGAATTCATTTTTGTATCAACAACTTGAGCTCTTATTTCTTCCACATTTTTAGTTTGTTTGTTTTACTTGTAGGTATAGAATTTCTTCCTTACATTTGATTATGAGAGGAAAACACAAGTGCCATACAAATTAAACTAATATTTTGATTTTTCCCTTTGATTCTCCTTTGCTATCTCAGAAAAAACTAGAATTTCATTGTTAGGAAATTTTAAATATTAGAATTTAAAAGAAACCAAAGATTTTTCTAAAAAAGATATCATTGATATATAGATTTTTCTATAGAATTCTGAAAGAGAATCATCCACTTTCTTTTAGATGACTATGAATGATGAGTGTGACAATAATTAATAATAATAATAAAATAGCTGGTATAATAATAACTATAACAATAAAATATCTGGTAACAAAACTTTGAGGTTTACAACACATTTTAGAGACAGCTAGGTGGCACTGTAAGTACAAAACTGGATTGGACATGGAGTCAGGAAGACCTGTGTGCAAATATGGCCTTGAATGCTAGTCGCATGACTTTGGCAAGTCCCTTAATCTCTCTTTACCTCAGTTTTTTTAAGTGTAAAATGAGGTAAAGAACATCACCTAATGTAGGGTTGTAAAGTTCGTAACATAGTGCTTGGCATATAGTAAGCATAAAAATGCTTTCTCCCTGATATTTGTTATCTCATTTGATTTGCACAACATTGTGCCTTTATTACCCCCATTTTATTGAAGAATCTGATCAAGTGTTATGTTGCTTGTTAGTATTTGACAAAGGATTAAAACTCAGTTCTTTCTGACTTTAAATCCAACACTGTTATGTCACCTATTTTCCTAGATAACACAGCAGACAGCCATGAAATTATTGAATAGCTTTAACTGTTAGGAAATTATTTCAGTTTTGTATGGTTAAACTGCTTCCCTTTAATTTCTGTCTATTTTACCTAGTTATGTCTAAGCTTTCCACATTTGGAGACAACTATCAAATCTCCTTTTAGTCTTCTCTTCAAGTTAAGTATCCCTTTCTTTCCATCATTTGTTATAATATGTGGATTTCAGACCCCTAGTTGTCATATTCTAAAAGTACTTCTAAATTTTTGCTTTGTTTTGTTTTATGTTAAAATCATTTGTTTTTGGTATAAATCTAGGATTTCACTCCTGGGGTGGAAAAACTCTTAAACTGTGTAGGAATGAAGCCTGTTGACAAATTTCAGAGAATGGCCTTAGTGACAAAGTCACTAAGATGTTAAGTGACTTGTCCCTGCTCAAACAGCCTAATATAATCCCCATGGCAACTATACCATGTTGCCTCTCACTTTGTCAAACTCCATTTTAAATTTGGTGACCAGAGTTGTATGCAACACTCCAGATATGATCTTACCAGTACCGAATACATGGTAAAATATAAACTCTACACATACTTTTTATTAATACAATCTAAACACACATCAAAATAATAGCATTTATAGTGCTTTAAAGCTTGTAAAGTACTTTACAAGTATTATCTCTTAGCAACTCTGAGAGGTAAAATTTCTTATTACTTCCATTTTGAAAGTAAATATAGTAAAGCATATAGATGTAGGTATCACAGAGCTATTAAGTGTATGAGGCCAAATTTGAACTGAACTTCCTAAATCTAGGCCCATCCAGTGTTTTATCTGCTGTACTATCTTATTGCCCTTTAATAACTTTAATAACTTAAAATAACATATTGTTAACCTAACCAAAACTATAGAATTTCATTTGGAAGGAGGGCATTTAGTACAATTCATTTTTTAGAAAATTTTCCTTTCTACATCAATGGTGATGATTCACTCAGGGATCGCTTGAAAATCTCTTGAAGGTGAACTCCACAGCTCCCAAGACTAATTTTTTACCTACAAGCTCATACCAAGGCTATCAAAATTCCTATTTTTATCTGTACTCCCAATTTTTGAACCTCCACAAAACAATTTATACTTTTCCCCTTTCTGGTACCATCTTGTTGGGCCCAGAATTTTATCCAGTTGAGAATGGTTTGTTTCTTCATTCTGTCATCTTATCCATCTATATTACCTAGATCTTTTAGCTACAAATTTAATTCTTACAACTTTGGTTATTTTAGAAATCATTTCATTTAGTCATGTTTATTGTATATCTCTTGTGCCCTTCTTAATTGATATGAGAAAGAACTAGTTATCATTCTGCACCCACTCAGGAACAGTTGAAATAAAAATCCATGCAGATATAAGATTATAAATTATCTACTTAGATTGTGAGCCCCTCTTCATATTGTTAGTCTTACAAATAGTACCTTTCTTCTGCCTTTTATCATTTATTCAGCCCTTAGCACAGCACCTATCATAGAATTATGATAATTTGTTTTTGGTGTAAATCTAGGATTTCACTCCTGGGGTGGACTAACTGACCAACAAAGGATGACCAGTGAATATTAGAAAACTTGCACTGTAGCTATTTAACTAGAATAAGTAAAGACATCAGAGATAAGGTGAAATGAGTAGTGATTTTTAATTTTTTTTAAATTTTATTTATTTTAATACATATTGCTTTATGAATCATGTTGGGAGAAAAAAAGTCAGAGCAAAAGGGAAGGGTCATGGGAGAGATAAAAAATAGAAAAAAAAAGAAGTGATCATAGCATATGTTAATTTACATTGTCTCCTTAGTTCTTTTTCTGGAAGCAGATGGCATTTTCTGTCCAAAGTATTTTGGGATTGCTTTATATCACTGAATCACTGAGAAGAACCAAGTCCTTCCTTCATTATTGATCATCACACATTCTTGCTATTATTGTGTATAATGTATTCCTGGTTCTCTATGTTTTGCTCAGCACCAGTTCATATAAATCTTTCCAGGCCTTATTAAAATCAGCTTGTTCATCATTTTTATAGAACAATAATATTCCATTATCTTCATAAATCACATAAATCATCACAAAAAACAAACCCATTTGATGGGTATCTATTCATTTCAAGTTCTTTGCTCATAAACAGAGCTGCCACAAATATTTTTGCACATGTAGGTCCTTTTGCCTCCTTTATGATTTCCTTGGGATATAGACCTAGTAATGGCACTGCTGCTCAACGAGTATGCACAGTTTTATAGCCCTTTGGGCATGGTTCCAAATTTCTCTCCAGAATGGTTAGATCATTTCATAACTCCACCAACAATGCATTAGTTTCCCAGTTTACCCACATCCACTCTAACATTTATCATTATCTTTTCCTGTCACCTTAGCCAATCTGAGAGGTATGAGGTGGTACCTCAGAGTTGTTTTACAAAATGAATAGTGATAACAGAGAAGCTAATCAGGGAAGACTTATTAGAAGAGTAGTGTTGAACCTGTCATTTCTCCCTCTGGTTCTCATTCTTTATTTATTAGATGTTTTCCTGCTCCTTAGCATTCATATTAAAATGCCTTTAGAAACAGGAGTAAAGCTCAAATTTGGTTCAACTTAGTATTTAAGTGCCCACTGTAAGCTTCATCGCTACTTGGTATACAAAACAAAAAAAATAAATAATTCTAGTCCTTAAGGACTTTCCATTTTATCAAGAGGATGCTCCATTTCTGCAGCTTTTTTCCCCATTTTTTAAGAATCCTGTTTTCTTTGAAGCTGAATTTAAAGCTTATTTTCGCTCAATTTCTCTTCTTGATAGTGTTCTCTTCCTTATTCAAATGAAATTGCAATTACTTATCTGATTAAATATGTTTCTCTCATTTTTTTCTCTCCATAACTCAATGGCTCAGAAAAAAAAATAACCTTGAAAACCAAAAAAAAAAAAAAAAAAAAAATAGGAAAAAAAAGAAAAGAAACTCTTTGGAAGAGGAGGGCTTTTTTTTTGTTTTGTTTTGTTTTGTTTTGTTTTTTGCTTTGTTTTTATATTTAGTATTTAATACTTTTGTTATATATAGTAGATGGTTAATATGAAATGATGTTGAAAGAAATTAATCACGAGAAGGGAGAGAGTATTTGCAATTGCAGATTTCTATTTTTTTTTCATCAATTTAATATTGTTTTCTAGATGACATATAACTCACTTCATGGACCTAGGCTGTCAGAACATCTCCACTGACCAGGAAAATATGAATTCAAATTCTGTTTCAGACACTCACTATATTAATAGAACCACTATTCTAATGATCCCTTTTCATTTTCTTTTCTTTTTTTTTTATTTTTTAGAGATGTGGGTAATTTGGGTGAATGTTATATGTTCTGCAATAAAATTCCTACATACCAACACTATTTCCACATTTTAAAAATAGCCCATGATAATAGTGGCCCATAGATAAGGTTCTCTTCAATACATAATCATTTACATATGACTTTTCTTCTGGTCCCAAGCCATAAAACAAATTACTAAAGTACTTGCTTATCAGTATAATAAAGAGCTGAGTTTTTTCTGGATCTTGTCCTGCTATCAAGGAGCATTCTCTATTCAGGCCTTTTTATTTTTATAAAAATCATTACATTTGTCTATACTTTAAATATTATATAGATTTCAGTTGATAGAGGAGGAAGGAAGGAGGACCTAGAAGCTGTAGACACCCTGAAACCCCCCAAACCAAACATTACATATGCTGATGTGTGTATATGTGTCTGTCTCTCTCTGTTTCTCTGTCTCTCTATGTATCTCTCTTTCTTTCTCTCTATTTCTCCTGTCTCTCTGTCTCTCTTTCACTCTGTCTCTGTCTCTGTCTCTCTGTCTCTCTCTGTGTCTTTTTCTCTCTGTCTCTGTCTCTCTCTCTCGCTGTCTCTCTGTCTCTCTTTCTGTGTGTGTGTGCTTGTGTAAAAATCTAAAACACCTCTTTCAGCTACCAAGTTTCAAACATTTCTTTTCTTGCATTAATGAAACATTGCTTGATTTATAATTCCAGCTAACCATATATCTAGAAAACAGACATCTACCACTGTAGAAATGAGAATGCCCTGTAGAATTTGTTACAGTGAAATATGACCTATAAAAGTTGTTCATATGCCTGGCTCCAAAATTACCTGAAATAGAGCTTGGCACACCTTGGTTTTCATGTTCACCTGTTAACTTTTGGGTATTAGCGGAAGACAAAGATTGGAAAACTTCCAACTGTTTGTTTTCAATATACAAACTGAAAGAGTAAGTTCACCTATTTTGAAGGTTTGTTTTATTCTGGATTGATGCCATTTTTCAATTGGGATTGTCTAATGTTTTGTTATTTGGCACGGTCTCAGCATTTCTTCATCTAAGCTTTTTGGGTAATTACATTGGATTTCATTAAAATGATCAAATACCAGCTCCCTACAGAAAAATGTGAATCTGCATACACCTGTTTTCATTTGGCAGGTTGTTCTGACTGCAAAACTGCATTTTGAGCTAAAACATTAAGGCAGATTTATGTGGCACTGAAAGAATGGTTTATCAGATTTGGTGGCCTGAACTTGTGGTCCAGTTTTTAGCATGCTGAATTGTATTCCCTAACAAAATGTTAGAGACACTCAGATCTCAACAATTCACTCTTTGCATTCTTCAAAACTATTCAGATTCATGTAGGGAGATGCTTGATCCAAAAGTCATGAGGATTCCTTCATTTTTATCTCAAGGTAAAGAACCTATACAAGATAATATTCAAAGTGATACTTTACCATACAACCAAATTAATGGACTAGAAGGAAATTTGCAAATCAGTTCAACAGAAGGCATTTGAGGGACTAGTTTTAAGATAAACAGTTTTGTAGTGTCATGGAGAACAGGTTTTCCCAAGCTCATTATCCAAATCTATATCTGTGTGAGTCATACTTATCATTTTCAACTTAAGCCTATCTCCCATTTCCCCCATCCTTACATATTCTAAGTAAGTGCATTTCACTATTGAATGGACAGCTAATTTATAAAGAAGCTGCAAATACCTCTGTAAATAAATGATATTTTTCTCTTAATTTTCTAGGCTTTACATATTTCTATAAAGGAAAAGAATACTGGAAATTCAATAACCAGGTTCTTAAGGTAGAACCTGGATATCCCAGATCCATCCTCAAGGATTTTATGGGTTGTGAAGGACCAACAGACCGAGACAAAGAACGACATAGCCCACCAGATGACGTAGACATTGTCATCAAACTGGACAACACAGCCAGCACTGTGAAAGCCATAGCTATCGTCATCCCCTGCATCCTGGCCTTATGCCTCCTTGTATTGGTTTACACAGTGTTCCAATTCAAGAGGAAAGGAACACCACGTCACATACTGTACTGCAAACGCTCTATGCAAGAGTGGGTGTGATAAAGGGCTTTTTTTTTTTCCTTTTTTTTCCCAGGAGTTTATGGTAACTTGAGATTCAACACAAGAGCTGTTATGCTGTTTCCTAGTTAGGAGCAGGCATCTGTCAGCGTGGATCAGGGTTGATCTTTCAAACCCAGGGGATCGCCTATCTTGCGCCTGAGTGTGAATTCACTCGTGTGGGAAGCTTCCATGACACACAGTATCTGCTGTTTTTTCAGTCCTTTGTCTTTCTTCGTCATTCAGTTCTAGGTCTTTCCTCTGCACGCTCCATGCCCAGTACACTTTAGGATTAACTAAAGAAGAGGAAAAAGAAGAAAAACAACAAAAAAGAAATTCTTCTAAATGGTTTCAAACATTATTCCCTACTTTAACCCCTCTGAGCCCCCAGAAGCTTGATCACATTTCTGGAGGGGAAAAAAAGGAGATTTTGCTCAAAAAAAAAAAATAGTTTTGAACAAGACAACCCATAATTGAACTTTCAGGAAAGTGTGAAGACCCAAAACAGCTTTGTCTCCAAAGAGGATTGTTTTCTGTCTGCTATGGATCTAGTCTTTTACTCCTACACGTAATTTTTTTGTCTGGTGGGAGACCTGGATGACACATGCAGGATGTTAGACTGTTTGGACAGCCATTTTCCAACCAACAAGGGGCCAAAATATCTGCAATATAGTGACAGCCTTAATGATACATCCATTTTGCGTTTTATACAGCTGTTTGGAGCTATGTCCTCAATGTTTTATCACATTTATATTCATATAACTAAATTCAAACAGAACTTTTTCATTGTTTTGAGGTGTTTCTTTTTTCCTCTCTTTCTCAGCTCCTATACTTTTGTTGTGATTCCCCCTTCCCAAGCTGTATGAGGCCAATTGCCCCAGGCCTTCATGGGTCTGTCAGTAACACTCATTACAAAGCATAGCAAGAAGCAGTATGTCTCTAAAGTGGATTGCAGGGAATTTAAGTAGCAGTGATTCTTACAAGGAAATATCACTAGTATTACATTGGTATAACCCTTTGAGAACCATCACATCAGTTTTCAGAGTCTTAGGATGCTAATCTGGGGTTTTGTTAAATTACAGGGCTTAGTAGTGGTATATACAAACATAAGTTCATGAAGTCCAGGGTTTTAAAAAAGATATCTTTTGATCACAAAAAAGTTCATAAAAAGATTCACATATCTACTAAAATAAAATTAGGACAAACTGACCGGAAAGTAATTTGCCAGAAAAGTTTTCTGGCAAAGAAAAAAAAAAGAAAGAAAGAAATTTTGATATCATCTAGCATTCTACCAGTAAATTCTAAGGAAAAAAAAAAGCTAAAGAAATACAACTGGCTACAATTTTATAGCCTAAGTCTTTTTATCTTAGACATATTGAATTTCTGTTTCAAATTCTATTGCATGAAAATTCAATTTGTCTTGGTATATATAATTACATACAGGTAAGCATTACAGTTTCAAAAGTAGGCCAATACAATGACTCTGAGGTTGCATGAATATTCTCCAGTGCATTACCTAGTGCATGTTTCTCAAAGTTCTCAAAGGGTTGGCAAGACTTGTGGCTTTTAGCTGTCTGTTCCATCACTGACAGAGCCAAGGGACCACCAAAGCATTTCAATGTTGAGTGTGATTTGTCTTAACAGCAGTATTGTCATTTTCATGAGACCTGCGGAGCGGGTTTGTATCAATATTTTTTTCCTAGAGAAAAGTCAGCAACTGTCAGACCTCTTTATTGATTTTAGGAACTGCTTCTTGCAGTGATAGGCTTTACAGCTACTGGGCTGTGAACTTATTAAAGATGGTCAGAATGAACGCACCCCATGAATCAGACTCTGGCTTTGTGTGAAAGCCAGGCTTGGAGGGGAATTGCTTTTGAAACAATGAACAGCTTGCCTTGAACTTGATTACTGAACTGTTGACTGTCATTAACCACAACTTAAACATTGTCTTCTGTGAGAAATTTCCAAGTAGAGTAATATTCTATGTCTTTGCCCTTTGACCTTTAACTTGCAAACTGGCACAAGTGAAAGGGATTGCAAGATCTGATGTTACTAATAAATCTGGATTGTTTATTTGATTTCTAAAAACTGGGTAATCATTATCCAAGTACTCAGAAAAGTATGAGATGTTTTCTTAGGGAGGGAAGAAAAGGAATTGAACACACATCTATCTGCAGGTGGGCATTTTGCTATCAGTACATGCACACTCTAAAGTTAAACTATAAGTAGAAGTGACTTTTTATTTGATTTTTATATAACTTCATGTCCAAATTCATCATTTTACAATGAAATACAAAGTTACAGGAAAAAAATAACCTCAAATACTTGAATGGCCAGTGTGGCTTTTATATAAAGCAGGAATTTTATACTAGTCAAAAAGATTTCTTACTCATTTGCTAATATACATTACTGGATCATTTTTAATGAGTGTAGGTTTGCATTATTGTTTGGAAATGGATAGTTTGACTGCCTTGAATTCGTATTTATACTCAAATAGCATGAAAATTGATTTCTTTTTGTTTTTTTGTTTTGTTAAACTACATGTTTATGATTTGGTCAGAGGACTATGTTATAATCATGTGTAGCATGCTGAAAAGCCTTGCAAAAACTTCTTAGGAAATAAACAGATATAATATATATGCAAGGAGAAAGAAAATGAGCAGTTACAGGGAAAAAGATTGGAGCAAAACAATATGTAGATCTGGATGCATTTTTGAAAGATTTCCTAGGCTATATGTGAGGGCAAAATAGATCCAGAGAGTGCACCAGAATCAGCCTATAGCATTGCTTTAATACTTCACTAAAGTTGCTGCTGATTGTAAAGTTTATTCACCATTGTAGAACATCAAATAATATTTATATAAGCTCAATTATGCAGTTCGTAGCATGTAGATTTTTTAAAAAATATTTTTGCAATTTTATGTCATTGAGCAAAAAAACCCTGGAAATTAGGATTGCTGTGTGTGTGTGTCTGTCTGTCTGTCTGTCTGAAGCCTACATCATTTTTGGACATATCATAAAAATCACTGATGAAATTTAATTCAAAATAATTCAAAATTTATTTCTCACCTAAAAAGCAAAGAGTTCTGCCTTATTCTTCTGGTACCAAATTTTTGAAAAGTACACAAAACTAGAAAATAAGTGTTAACATTAGACAATGAAAAAAATCATTTGTGTGTGTATTTGTGTGTGAATATGTGTCTGAATTCTAGCTCACAACAGTGAATGCATTTCTTTTGGTGTACACCTAAGTATGAGATAGAATTATGTGATGAGAAAATGGACTGTATGTTAAATTTTACTTGGATGTGTAATCCTAGTTAGAGCAGAAAGAAATTGTTAAGATGTGGGACTACAAGAGAGACAAAGGGAGAAAAAGATAATCATCACTGATTCCTTTTTAGAACTTCAATTTTATCGCTGCAAAACAGGCATTTTTTTCAGGCAATTACTGATACTACCATTTCCCTCCTCCTTAAGAGTGGGAGAAAATAGCCTATTGAAGTAATAAAAGTGAGAGTACTTAATTGTCTAATCTCTTATCAAAGATACTCTCTAAGTATGAACATCTCTGAGCCATCATCTAGAGGAGAAATAATCTATCAATACAGACCCTCAGAATTCAGTCTATCTAATATGATTCCAGCTCTCCATTCTCCAGTCACATGAGTTTCTAAGTTTTAGGGTTTCTCAAACTGAAATGAAAACAAATTCATAAACCATAATGGTGCTGGCCAAACATTTTCTCTGTTGATGTTTCATTTCTCCAGTCATGAAATCATTATATTATTTCAAAATAATACTCCATATATTGTGGTCAATAGTCATTGAGGCAATAGTCTGGATGGTTTCTGTTGCAGCATGAATATAATTAAATTTAAATAAAATATTTCCTGTTGCTGAGCAGCATATAATTTCCGCAAAACAGAATTGTTATTCAGAAGTACACCTTCAATTTCAGATGTTCTCAGAATGCTGATTAAAGCAGCCATAAATGACACCATGAGTTTTCCCAGAATTAACAGTATTGACAGTCTATATGAAAATTAGCAGTATTGACAATATTAGCAAAATTGGCATCCTAAATGAAAATTCTTCATTTTACTGCAATATTATAGTCAACATCATGTATATAATGTGTTACTGAGTTAAGTAAGTTCGTAATTCAAATCAGAAGGCAATATTTATCTGCCTCAAAAGAAAAAAATGTGTAGTATAAATATACATATGTATATATATGCCTATGTATATATATATATATATATATATATATATATATATATATATATATATATAGTGTGTGTGTGTGTGTGTGTGTGTATAAGTATGTATGTAGGCTGGTATGTATGTATAAAATCCAGCACATTGATAAGGGATATGTAATCATTAAAATATACATGCTATGTTTTCTAGTCAAATGATAACTAATCCAATTCAATTCAAACATTTATTACTAGATGCTGAGAGCACAGATATGACAAATAATTCAAGGGGTATATAAGATATTGGGAATGACAAGTAATGCATAAGAATAAAAGGCAGAATGTCAAAATATTAAAGGAAAAAATTAGAGAAAGTCTTGAAAGAAGAATGAGGAATGAGAACCCCATCACATTTTTCCAAATGCTCATGTATGCTTTCTCATTTTTTTGTTTCATTTCTGAGAATTGCCATAAATAATAATTAAAAAGGGGAACATTCTACCTTTTCACTACCTTTCACTTGCCAAGACTAGAAATTCTTTGGGAATACACACACACACACACACACACACACACATAAAATCACAAATACCCATGCATATGTACATGCATATATATGTTTATTTCTACATACTAGATTGTAGAACATAGTGATATTGCTTTAGTGGGTTATACTAGTGTGACAGTATATTCAACCAAATATGGAATTGATTAATAATACTGACATCTTAAATACAGCACAAATGCATCCCAATGTATTTGAGATAATATAGTATATCTACCAATAAGTTCACACAAAACATAAAGCTTGAAGTCAGAATATTGTCTGTAAGGGATTTGTGTTATAATTTTGCTAATGTATACATATTATGATGAATGAATGTATGTGTGATGAATATGTGATATGAAGGGGATTTCGGAAATATTTACAGAAGTGAGTAGAATCTTGAATTGATGATTAATTGCTATTTTGAACAATTTGAGAAACAACCATGTGAGTGGGATGAGAACAAGACTTTTGATAAACCTAGTAAAGCACAAGACTATGTTGTTATTTTATTAAGGGTATGCATACTACAGTACATAACAATTGTCAAATACCAATGTTCTCCAAAAGAGAAATGTTAAATATATTTGATGTTTATCAACTCTCCCTACCTGAAAAGTGATTGAAAGAAGCTCTTTACAAAATTTTGTTAATGAAGTTTTGGCATGCATAAGACCAGAAAGCCACTAGCAGAACTTGTGGATCTATGTGGCATTTTCCAAGTTCCATATGAAGTAGTGACACAAATATCAGGAATCTTTTGTTATTAAAAAAAAAAAACAATTGTTGAAGCTTTAGAGAGAAAGAAGAAAGAGGTCATGGGCAATTCCATGATCATTAGAAAAGAAAAATATTTGCTCAACATGACATGACAAAAGATCAAATAAGCATGACATAGGTTCCTGAAAATATTAGTCTCATAATTAATCCCAAATATTTGTTGCTTACCTACTATCTGTAAAGCACTGTGAAAAGAATGCAAAAATTACAAAGATAAAAATATTTTAGCTGTTAGCTGAAAAGTGCTTATCTTTTAGAAATATGTACAATCTGTGAGTGATTGTAAATAAAAATCTACCAATCTCTCATTACACTTAGCAATACTAATGTATGACTCTGACAATTCAGCTGGAACTATAGAGAAAGTAGGCATTCACATTTGACCTCTATTGGTATATAAGCTAAACTGTCAGATATCTATCAATCTGAATTTTAAGGATATTTCATCAGAATACACACAAGACAGACTGCTACTAAGAGACAGAAGTTCTATTTGATTATCTTACATAATACCTTTTGCAAAACTTGCCTTAATGATCTGCCTTCATGAGCATACAATTTTTTTCCTGGTACATATTCCAAGTGGTTAAAGTGTTGTTCCAAAAAAAAAAAAAAAAAAAAAAAATTTTAAAAAATGATTCTAAAATGCCTTAGGTCAAAGTAATCATGTTTATTTTTTAAATAGCATTTGGTTGTCCTAAGTACAATATTTATTAATTTCAAAATTTCAAGGAAGATGTAGAATCGTAAAATTCCATTACTTTCCTGGTGGAAAATTATAATGTACCTTTCTGTTTTAGATGTAGTGGTGAGCCTGGAACAGCACAAAGTACTTTGAGATAACTCAAGTTTCTACAAAGATAAGTTTAGGGATAAAGCTTCAAAGAGAATTGAGTTTTACTGGAAGTCATAATTTAATTCTCTTTTTTTCTTCTTTACCCATACTCTTGCCTGAAGACAGTCAAGGAAAAGAATACCACCATAACCCTGACCAATAAATAGTAAACACAATTCCCCTCAAATATTAAAAAAATGCATCTAAAAGTGACTTGTATTCTGTATGATTCAGTGTTACAGATGTTTTTTAAATGTCCTGAAGTTTTTTACTTCTACTGATGTTGTTCTAGAGATGTTACTTGATTTTCTCTTCAATGTGCCAATATACATTAAGCAATGCTAAGAAAAGGAAACATAAATGGAATGCAAATGTGTTGTGAAAATTTTCAAATTTGCTTCATAGTCTGCCCCACAAGGGAATTTACATGACCTCCAGAATATCTGAAAATGAAGTTCATTAAATATGTAAATTTTTTTAAAAGTAGCTCAATGTAGGCGATTGATCTCAGCTTCCATAAAAGAACCCATTGGCAATAAGATGTAGTAAATAGAAGAAGAGAAATGAAATTGTCATGAAATGAGAATTCTTGACTTCTGAAGTTTTCCTGTATATTTTATTACCATTTTTTCCCATGAAATCTCTGTTGATAACAGCATTCTCCATATATACTGTTTTATAGTATTTTGTCTTTGCTTAAATTAGAATCATAATATGGAAGGCTTTTAACTTAAGCTTTCTTATATGCTTACAAATTACATATGGTGGTAAGATTAGCTCATGGTAAGATATGACTGTCTTAAGATGCTATTTTCCATGGAATAATTTGATGTTGTTTGTACACAGTGTTTGTCCATAACTCAATATTTGATGCCTGGTATAAAATTCATCTCTGATTTCACTAGGATGCAGGTCCTGTCTTGTTTTGTTTTTTTGGAAGCTGATTTTCAATTGTATCTACATATATACATATATATATATATATATATTCATATTAATTTTATTTTAATAGCAGAATACTTTTGTAAATTATTTCTACTTTAGTGGCTGAAGTGACATTTCAAATAATTTCTATTTCCCCTAGAATGCATGCCTATTCATCATCAAGTATTCTTTAATTCAGTCTCATATTATTCTTTTATTTCTCAGAAAACATAAAAAATTTCCCCCATTAATTTTATGTGAAAAAAATTTTGGTTAATTCCCCTCTAGACTGAAATTATGTTTTAGTTTATTTCATATATATGCACATATGTGTTCATTCATATGTATATATACATACATTTATGTATACATACATACACACATATATAATATGTTGTTCAGGTTAGAAATAAAATTTAACTGGTCCAGAATTTAATAATTTACTTTCTTATTTTTCTCAAGCTTATATTATTCCTGATCATAGGAGCTTAAATTTATGCCCCTGTAATTCTCAAATTTCTATTTGACTTCATAGTACTTGTCACTAGAAGAATGCAGACTCTGATGAGTAACAAAATATCGATAACAAGATTTCTATGTGTGTGTGTCTGTGTCTGTGTATGTTTCGTCTTATGCCTTTTCATGAGCAAGAA
This sequence comes from Myrmecobius fasciatus, assembly GCA_023553655.1. Classification (NCBI taxonomy): domain Eukaryota; kingdom Metazoa; phylum Chordata; class Mammalia; order Dasyuromorphia; family Myrmecobiidae; genus Myrmecobius; species Myrmecobius fasciatus. The sequence goes on along the minus strand of JAJPUD010004767.1, from coordinate 22,122 downwards.
CCACATTTTTCTCTTTTCCACAATATCATTCTCCATAGGTATGATTTCCTTCAGTCCTTTCTGAAAGGCAGAATTCAGGTGAGTGTCTAATATTACATAAGGCAGAGGTGGTACCCAGAATTTTTTTTCCTTTTCCTTTCCATATGTGCCTACATATATTTTATTGAAAGTACATGAATTTTACTCACTTTCAAAATATCTTTTTATTGGAAATTCTGACTGCTTATGCAACTCTTTCCCTAAGAATGGTACAGTGCTGAATATGGTGACTATAAATCTGTTGATAAGGCAACAAGGAAGTTTGCATTTGGAGAATGTAACAATTATGCAGAAAGGTAAGTAAAAAAATATAATGCTTTGTATATGCTATGTCATTACTACCTAAACATATAACACACTGATTCTTAAGTTTATTTTTTTATATACATATAAAGTGCATGTGTATTAGAGAGAGAAAGAAAAAGGGGTATTGAGAAAATATGTGTACTGCTCCATTGGATAGGATCAAATCAGCATTTCTACTATAGATTTCTATTTTCAGGGGCTTAAAATCTCTGCCATAAAAAAAGTTTCAGGCTTATTATTCTAAGAGTTCCTTTATGCAATCAAATTTTAAAGGATTATAACTTGTTTTTATATTATAGGAGGGAAGTAAATGCTTACCTGGCTTAATTTTGAGCCAATTAAACTTAAAAATATGTTTTAAAGGGACAGATGATGACTTAGTGGTGTTAAAGAAATATAATCTCATTTATTGGTATTTGAAAATTGGCCTGAATATTCACTATTGTAAAGCTATTTTCAGAATGCTTTTAATCTAAATATTTGTGTTAACATTGCTCAGATGTCCATAGTGGATCACTATGATGCTGGATTGAATCCCATTAGACTATCTAGTAATAGAGATTTGCATATACAACATATTTGTTAGATAGATTTAAACTGTCAAATCCAATAAAATAAAGTGATTATCCCCCCCCCAACTTTGCACATATATCTATCTAATAGATTTAATAAAGGACTCGGCTCCAAAAGTAATTCATTTTGAGTTAATTGACATTTCTAGCTTCCTCTGAAAAATATTTTTTCTTCTCTCATTTTAGTTAGGTAAAATGCAAAAAATTAAAATTGAGGAAAACATTATTGAAGTATATTTAAAGCTGTGAAGCAGAGAGAAAGCCGGGAAATTGAAGTTTAAGGCGGGCACCTTTTGATATCTCCTAATGTCTTTTTTTCCCCCATTCCTTATGATATAGTCAGTTTTATAAAAGACAACATTTAATCTTTGGGAGGTTGATGGTTCATGGTAATATCATTTCAGTAGAGTTATTGGTGTCTATAGTGTTCTGTGTGTAAGCAAAGAAATACTGAAGCTTTCTTTGTCTGCTTCTAACAAATTAGAATTTGGGGAGTGATTAGGGTTTTTTGGGGGGAGTGTTTGCATTTACTTTTTTTTTTTGCTCACACAGAATTCTATGTAGTAACCTTCGTATACCTGGCTTATGTTATTCCTTCAGGCAGCTTCTACTGACAAACACAAAGCTTGTTTGTGTGCAATTGCAAGGCTGACTAAATGGTGCTAAAGTGTATTATGACTGTCGGATATAATCAGGCAAAATTTTGTGGTGCTTAAACTAATTTTTTCATTGATTTTTATTGATCAATGCATTGAACAGTGTTTTATTATTCACAAGTTGTCTTTTATTAGTAAATCAAGGCTTCATATTGCATTGTTAAATAAAATGGGTTGATTAATCTATGTAACAGCTCACCAAGCTATTATCTCTTTAATTCCTTATAATGTTGTGTCATTAAAGGTCAAGGGGTCATGATATTAATCTCATTGCTGTAGACCATTAACATGACTGAACATTTCCAATCAACTACTTATGTTTACAAGCTATAACCCTTTGACTGCTGCGGCAATCTTTACCACACCAACATCACAAGCTAGAATCATCAGCATGGTTCTTGCCATGGCAATCAAAGAGTTAAGGTCTGTGCAGTGATTTGTTTTCTATTTATTAATTTCTATTTATTTTTGTTTGTTTTCATTCAAGGAGGGAATTTGGGGTGGGGCAGTTCTTGTCTGCTGTGTCTTAACCAAGGGAAGGGTTAAAATGGCTTTTTATACTATTGCATCTTCTGTATTTATCATCATTTCATTGTGTTGTAACTTAAAAAAAGTTTCTGTCAATAAATAAGAGAACAGAAAAAAATGGTTCATAAAGACATTGTGGTTTTACTCTATGTTTTGTCCTACATAAAGTTATAACCAGTATATCCCATTTGCTATATATAAATGCCTTTTTCACCCTCATTCACCAATGATTAATTCATGAAGAAGAATAAACAACTACTCACTCAATAATACCTGTCAGAAAAGCATGTTCTTTAGAGCACCAGTCCTGAAGTCAGGAAGACGAGTTCAAATGTGATCTCAGACATTTAACACTTCTTAGTTGTATGACCCTGGCAAAGTTACTTAACCCCAATTGCCTCAGCAAAAAAAGAAAAGCATGTTCCTTTTGCCTCAATTATCTATTTATTCAGAATTTTGCCCAAATAATCTAAATTATCATTCTTCTTTTCTAGAAAATGGTTGATTAATTATCAGCAAGGGAAATAAATGAATTCAAGTCATCCAGCTGAAACGAACTATATCTTTGACTATTAATAGAGCTAGCATTTTAATTGCTATTAGCATTATTTGAAAGTTCCTTGAAAAGGGGAAATTTTTTAAAAATCTGGAAAAAAGCCAATGCTACAAACTATAGAATAATTAACTTCACATTCATACATGCAAAAATTCTAGAATGAATCATTAAAGTTATAGCAAAAACTTGAAAAGGAAATTACGATTACAAATATCAAGTATGTCTTAATCAAGAATAAGTCTTACTAGTCTTACTTCATTTCTTAATATGAAAGATAAGCTAACAGAAAACATTTATTACATGCCCATTATATTGCAAAGCTCTGGGGATATAAAAAAGGCAAAAGACATTTCCTGCTATAAAATAGCTTACAAGCTAACTAGTACTTGATGAAACTATAGTGGATAAAATGTTCTCAATTTTAACAGAACTGTTGATAACATAGCTCACAGTCTTATAGAGAAGATGAACAGATGTCAACAAGATGATAAAAGAAAAAGATAAGTTCAGAATTTCATGGATGACTGAACTTAAGAATACATGCTAATATTGGAATGCAGAGCAAACTAACTCAGTCATCTGTGTTTAGACCTCTGCTACTTAACATTTTTTTCAATGACTTGGATGAATGTACAGATGATATATATTCACTAAGTTTTAAGGTGCCACAGAGTTGGAAGGGATCTCTAAATGAGCAAGTCAGGTTTCAAAATATAAACTAAAATATTGGCCTGAATTTAATGATATGAAAATCAAATGAGATAAATTCACTGGGGCACAAAAATAAACTTTAGAAGTACAAAATGGAAAAGTTATTTTAAAATGATGATTGTGGGGGAAAAAGTCCTGAAGATTTTAGAAAGCTGCATGATCAATATCAATCAACAGTGTGATGTAGTTGCCAAAAAAGCAGATCTTATTCTGGGTTGTAGTAAGAGGTAATAGAATCAGTATATGCCAGAGTTGCAACCTCAAGAAGTGGGGATATGATATCCCAACTATGTTATGCTCTTGTCAGATTTCAAGTGGAAATAATTTTAAAAGAATATTGATAAACTAGAGTGTCCAGGGAACGAGAGAAATGAGGTCTTGGGAAATTATCAATTCCATATGAGAACTAGGTGAAATAATTATAGATGTTTAACCTAGAGAAGGCTTGGGGTGATGAGATATGATAGCTATTTTCAAAAATTTAAAAACCTGCCATATGAAGGAGGGGTTCAATTTATTCTGTTTGAAATAGAAAAGATCCAGGAGAAAGAAATGAAAGTAAGAGCAAATTAAGCCTTTCTGTCAGCAAAAGCTTTTTTAATAGGTAGAGCTCTCTGGGTAGCACAAGGGATAGACAGAAGCAAGGCTTAACTACAAGTTAACAACTAACAAATCTAGCCTCAGATACTTTTGTGTTACCCTAGACAAATCACTTAATTTTATAAATGAACTGAAGAAGAAATGCCAAAATACTCCAGTATCTTCATGAAAACCTCAAATAGGATCATAAAGAGTTGACATGACTGAAACAACTGAACAACAACAAAATAGTTTTTGCCATCAAGAAAGTTTTTTCTAATGGAGAAGGCAGTATACATATATAACAACGCATATAATCTATACAAAACAAGGAATTAGCATTGCATAATGGATAGAATTTACCTGTAATATTAGAAGACCTGGGTTCAAGTTGCATCTCTGGCATATACTGATTCTATTACCTCTTGGTGCCATAGGCAACACATTCTAAGAGTACAAGTTTTAGAGAAGGAGCTTACTTGAAAGAGGGAAATGCCCTCACTGGAAGTCCATATGAAGATAAAATCATAGTTCTAATTTCTAGTCCCTATTCAGACTTCAATATAATTTTGGGAGGGAAAACATTAGCATTTATTGAAATCAAGTGTAGATGGTGGCTCTTGATCTAAGCCTTGAAGGACAACAGGAATTTCTAGACTACAGAAATGGTACATATTACCAGTGCAAAAGTTTGAGAAAAGGGAATAGAATATTGAATGGAGAGAATAACATTTAGACCTATATGGCTGGATTGAAAAAGGGAATGATCTTCAAGAAGAGTAAAAACCTAAGAATCAATTGTGAAGAGCTGCAAATGGAAGTTTATATTTCATCCTATCCTTGAATGTTATATCTAGCTCTAAATCTATGATTATAGAAATAACAGGGAGCCACTAGAATTTATGAAATGGTTGCAGGAGGGGTAGACATGATCAGACTTGAATTTAAGCAAAAGCACTTTGGCAGCTGTGGAAGAATGAAAGGAACTAGAAAGAGACTATAGACAAGGAGACAAAATAGAAAATTACTATAATGGCCAATTCAATCTATAAATATTTTTAAGCTAAGTTCTAGTTATTGTACTAGGTCCTAATGAAACAAGTACAAAGCATGAAATAATCTCTATTTGCAAATGAGTTTATATTCTTGAAAGGGAGAAAAAATATATATGTCTCATAATATAATAATATGTGCATATATGTAAACATAAGTACATATACATATATATATATATATAATATGTGTAATATATTTACACAACATAATATAAAGCTAATCATGTGTGTAAATATATTTGTGTACATATTTATGCATATATTCACATGCAAAGTAGTATGACACAGCAATTTTAGGGGTTGGAAGAATGTAGAAAGACATCATACAGAATACAATACTTGAGGTGCTTCTTGAAGAAGAAGGAGGACGTGAGGCTGCTGAAATAATATATCTAAGTGATGATAAGATGATGAAGAACTGAACTTGTAAGTATCAATAAAGGGACATATTCTAATGATATGGAAATAAAAACAACAATTTATGGCAACTAATTTAAATGTGGAGTGAGGATCTGAAAAGTTAAGTATGATACAAAAATCATCTACCTAGGAGACTGTAAATATAATGTAATATTTGACAATATTGTAAATATTTGGAATTTTAGGTCAAATAGGGAGAAAAAGGATTTTTGAGAAAAGATAACAAGTTCTGCTTTGGACTTTTATTTCAGGTGACTGAAAGACATGCAATTCATAATGTTCAATAGAGTGTGCTAAAGGACTATTACTCAATAGAGATATTGAGTTAGGCATATGTTAATATGTTTATATATATATATGGTTTATCATATATAATATAGTATGGTTTGTAATACAATATAAAGTTTCTGTTATAATTATAATATATAGTTTAAAATATATTTGTATCATAATAAAACTTTTGATTCATAAGGATAGTAGTTGAGCCCTGGGAGCTGACAAGAAAAGAGGGAAAAGAGAAAATATAAAATATAGAAGAGGATCCAGAAGAGAATTTTGGGGAATACTCAATTAGTGGGTATAGTACAAGTGAAGAGTATCAAGGAACAACAAGAGGTAAAGAGAAAGCAATCATGAAAACCCAAAGAAAAGAAAAAGGTGATAAATAGTGCTAAATTATGAAAAGGTAAAACAGAATGTGGATTGAAAAAAAAAGCCATTTATCTAACAATTAAGAGATCATTAGTAATGTTAGAAAGAATAGTTTCATTTGAATGATAAAGTTGGAAATTAGATTCTATGGAGGATAGAAGAGAGGAAGAGAAGATAAAATGTCCACACACCAATTGTAGCCAACTTTTTCAAGGCATCTGGTTTGGGGGGAAAAAAAAGGAGGAGAGATGGAAAAATAGCTAAAATAGTGGGATCTACTTAGGTTTTTCTAGGCATGTTTGTATGCAGGGAGGAAGTATATAAGGAGTGATTGAAGTTTGGTAGTAGGGGTAATAGCAAGGACAATTTGCAGGAGTGGATCAATGTTAAATATAAATTGATTAGCCTTGGTAAGAAAAAAGGGCCACCTCTTTATCAGAGATTGAAGTAAGAAATTATGTAGGAGCTGGGAAAAGTTGTCAACATGATGTAAAATGAGGAATTAGGAAATGAAAAAAATGGAGCTCTGGGTGAATGGCCTCATTTTATTTTATTTTTTTTTCTATAAAATATGAGGCAAGGATTACATTTGAAAGGCAGGCAAAGAGGTATTGTGGAAACCAAGCAAAGAGAAGAGAAGCTCTAGTATTCATATTTGAGAAGTACATATCCACTTTCAGAGTAGAGTACAAAGAATTAGGAATGAGTAAAAGGACCATTTTGTGGCAAAAAGATCCCAATTGTGATTAGCTAGGACATTCGACCAATTTTCATACAAAGGAATATTTTGGATAACTATAAGAAAAGATTTCTATAAATTCAGCTATCTAAAGATGAAATAGAACACTTGTGAATTCTCCATTATTGAAGATCTTCAAGTTTAATGGAATTACTTATTTGAGGTATTGAATAATGATCTTATATTTTAGATAAATTTGTAGGAGAGGTTCTAACATACTTATTTACCAGGATATTTGATGTAATTAGTAAGCAAAAAAAAAGAGAATCAGTATACAGTTAGATTTATAAAGTAGCATGATGCAGTGGAAAGACTACTGAAGTTTTAAGAAAATTTGTATTAGAAAACCCTCTCTCTTCTAATTACTACTTGTGTGATACCAGAAAAGTAACTTCATTGCCCTTGGTTTCAATTTCCCTCTCTGTAAAATGAGAAAGTCTGCTTAGAAAATCTCTAAGGCAATTTCTATCTCTGTACTATAGTTTGGGAACAATTTTACAACAAAGATTGTTTAAAAGAAATAATAAATGAGTATTGGTGGGATTAAAGGAAAATTTATCAGAAACAGAGAAGTGGGTCACAAACAAGAAAAGAAGATTAGGGTAAACTTAAGATTAGTTTTCTCTAGGGAAAAAAAAACAAAAACCCTTTTTCAAAAATGGATTTAGAAATGGTCTGGAAAAAGAAATGCATGGGGGAGGGGAGGAAATTCTTTAAATTTACCAAAAATTTGTGCTGAGTTGATAATGCTCATTCATAGAAAGAAATCACACATTTAAGAGTAGACTAAAAATGTGGCATATGAAGTTTAATATGACAAAATGTAAAATCATTTCTCCAAAGGGGTAAAAAGTATCCAATTCATCCATATGGGTATTAGTTATTTCATAGGAAAAGGACCTCATAATTACTGTTGACATTTTTCTGAAGGCACTGGGCCAAGATACTGCTGCAAGTAATAACATTTTGCAGGTAGTTTTTAAAGGTATTAAGCATAAAACAAGAAATAGGATCCTACCTTTGTACAAAAGTAGGATTACAAGCACAGGATTCCCTAAAGATGGTCTAACAGACATAGTTCAAGAAAGATATAACTGAATTAAAGAAGGTCCCCAGGAAGGTGAATCAAATAAAGAGATGCTGTGGTTAGTTCATTATTATGTTTTACTATATTCCAGAATATTTGAACCTGAAAAATTTCTTAAAAGTCTGATGGCACTTTATTTACAATAAGTTAAGGGAAAGCCTTTATAGTAGTTCAATTCAACAGAGATATAAATCCAACGTATGCAAGGTATTGTGCTAAACTGATATTTGAAGTGTCAAGGCTAGCAATGCACTTTTGTGCATGTTATCTCATTTGATTTGATAAAGAGATAAATAAGACAGTTCCAACCTTCAAAGTAACATGTAATTTATTTGGGGAATTTGAACCTGGATACACAATAAAATATAGTACAAAATAGAAGGGATAGATGCATGAGTGATACAAAGAAAATGTTTAGAAAGTTTAGAAGAGGAAAAGATTACTTCCAGGGATCATGGAAAAGAGGCAACATCTAAAGTATACCTTGAATCATGGAGAGAATTTCAATTAGCAAAGATTATGAAGTAAGGAAGGAAATACTAAAATACAAAAATAATTTCATTAAAATACATTTTAATAGTGTCTGTCTATCTAATAATTAAAGAAGTTTCAATAACCTTTAGAGTCATAGCATATCAATCATTAAAGATATAATGCTGTCCAAGCCCTTCATTTTATAAATGAGAAAATTGAAGCTTTAGGAAGATGAATAACATGTTCCCAGTCGTATGACTAAAGGAGCAATGCAGGAACTTTTTACTCACTTGCTAGCTAGAATCCCTCCCACCTCAACACACCTTTGTAAGAATGAAAGGTGGGTAGACAATTTTAAAATATAATTTTATTGTTTTCTTTTTTCTGGTTAAATATGAATATTAATTTGAATACACATTTCTTTATGAGTTATCTTCGGAGAAAAAAAGCAGAACATTGGAAAAAACCATAAGAGAGAAAAAGAAAACAGAAGAAAAAGAAAAAAAGTGAATATAGCATGAGTTAATTTACATTCAGTCTCCATATTTCTCTCTATGGATGCAGATGGCATTTTCTATCCAGTTTATTGGGATTGCCTTGAAACATTGAACCATTGAGAAGAACTAAGTCTTTCAGAGTTGATCATCCTCTCCTCTCATTTGTTATCTATATCTCACTGGGATTTTATCTCACTCCTAAAACAGTGACAGTTATTACTGGTATCAAAGTGAGCTTTGCCTTATAGTGGTGTCTCTTTTTTATTATTTTTAATTTTTTTTATTTTAATACAAATTGCTTTATGAATGATGCTGGGAGAGAAAAATCAGAACAAAAGAAAAAAAATTGGAGAAAAAATACAAAGAAGTGAATATAACATGTGTTGATTTACATTCAATATCCATAGTTCTTTTTCTGGAAGCAGATGGCTTTTCCTGTCCAAAATCTATTGGGATTGCTTTGGATCACTGAGCCACTGAGAAGAACCAAGTCTTTCATAGTTGATCATCACACATTCTTTCAGTCATTTTGTATACTGTATTCCTGGTTCTATTTGTTTTGATCAGCATCAGTTCATGTAAATCTTTCCAGACCTTTCTAAAATCAGTTTGTTCATTATTTTTTATAAAACAATAATATCCCATTACTTTCATATACCATAACTTATTCAGCCATTCCCCAATAGATGGACACTATTTTCCAATTTTTTGTCATCCCAAAAAAGAGCTGCTACAAACATTTTTGCATATGTGAGTCTTTTCCCCTCCTTTATGACTTCTTTGGGATAGAGACCCAATGGTAGCACTGCAAGATCAAAGGATATGCACAGTTTGATAGCCCTTTAAGCATAGTTATAAATTGTTCTCAGAATAGTTGAATCATTTCACAACTCCACCAACAATGCATTAGTGTCACAGTTTTCCATCATCCTCTCCAACATTTGTCATTATCACAGTCTATTATTAAAGGAAAGTTAGAGATATTTGAAATTCATTCTTGAATTCTGAGCATATGTTGTACAGTAATAATACAATAATTTCCTTTGCTGTCATTATTAGATTGGATATTGGATTAGATGGATCTTTGCTTTTGCCTAATAAGTTTTGTCTTCTGTGCATTGCGCTTTATTTTTCTACTTTGATACCTAATTATGTTATTTCCATACTAATTTCTGCTATGGGTAAAGGAGCAAACTAAGAATTCTATGGCAAATAAGAATTGAACCACATTGAGAAGTTATAGGGTGAATCTTGTATGTTTACTCTCTGAGTTTTAAAGGCAGCCAAGCCATTGCTGTCATTATTATTAAGTGACTATGGCTACAAAAATCATTTTGCCCATTTAATGCCCATTTAACACAACCAAAATTAGCAGGAGCATCCCATTTCTGTTTTCCAACATCTTAGAAATAGTAAAGACAGAATCATTTCTTCCCTCAGATAACCAGACAGTTTCTTTCTATTTCTCCCCCTTATCATTGCTTTTTCAGTTTTACCAGAAAGAAAGCATCAGCCATAAATGTAATAATTTAATACAAAGTTATGTTAGACCTGGAGGGAGGATGGACCTAGGTTATAGGTTAGAATCTAAAAATTAAAAACTATATAATGATGAGTCAAATTGCCTAGATTCTACATCAGTAAATTGCAGAGCATTGTTCACCTATTATCTGATTCGTTAGAATGTCCTTTCACTGCAGTTCTTCAGGTGCAGGCTTGATGAAGATGTGATTGTGTTGTAGAGAAAATTTCTGTTCATGTACAGATTGAATTAGAAAGCTTCTCATGTCCCTTCCAACTCTGAGATTCTATCATTATTTATGTTGCAATTTGCAATTACAAAAAGCTTACATTCACAACAAATTTACTTTCTTTGGTTCAGAAGGCAATCTTAGGGTACAGGGAATCAGGATTTAGTTTAAGTCAAACACTCAAACAGATCTGTGACTTCATAAACTTTAGATTTTCCCTCCAAACAGTGCATATCACAAAATATCCTAGCTTGCCTATTGAATGCTACTTAGGTCCATGCTTTCCATGAGCTCAACACAGGGGTTATACCAAAAGCCCTTCAGTGAGAGCTTTGTTACTTTCTCTTGCCAATTTAAGCTAATAGAGCTAAGTGACTTGCCTAGGGTCAAATAGCCAAACTGAAACTCTAGGACTCTGGTTCTAGAGTCAAAAAGACTCTAAAACCAGAACTCTTCACTACTACACCACCTAGCTACCCTTAGGCGAGGTTAGGAGGAACAATTGTATCAACAAATATTTTTTAGGCTCTTATTTTGTGACACAAACTGTGCCAAGAACTAAGGTGTAAAAGAAAAGAAAATAGTCCATACACTTAAGAAGCTTATAGTCTAATAAAAGAAAAAAAAACATTAAAAAAAAAACTTGAAAATCAGGTATGAGTGGAAAGCAGGTTTCACCATTTGGATGTTTTAGAGAAAGAAAAATAGAGATTAAAATGTAGAGTCAAGAGAAAGTGACTAAGCCCTTTAATAGTCTCGAGCAGGTCAGTAGCATGGTCAGACTATGTGTAGAATAATTATGTTGTTAGCTTTGTGGAAGATAGATTGGAGAGGGAGAGACTGAAAATGGAAAGATCACCAAAAATGTTGTTGCAGCATTCATACAAGAGGTAACAAATATCTGAACAAGGGAATGACCAAGTGAATAGAGAGGAAAAAAAAGAATGGATGCAAAAAATTGTTGTGGATATGTAAAAGATAGTAGCTGGTTGTGTATGAGGAAAGAGGAATGTTTCATTCATAAGCAGATTTCATTGAGAGTAGCTTTTGCAGTAAGAGCATTAGGCTACATCTTAGGAGACTTGTTTCAGTCTTGATGATTCTTATGCCACTGTGCAGAGATCTTAGGTTTCTCAATTTAAAAATGACAGAACTGGATCTGAATTGTGTGTCAATGAATATTTATTATGTTCCTTCTATGTGCTAAGCACTGGAAATGCAAAGAAAGGTGAGAGATGATCCTTACTCCCAAGGAACTAGAAGCCTATTGGGAAGACAATATAAAAACATCAATGCAAAAACAAATTATAAACAGGCTAAATTACAGATAGTCAAAAGAGTAAAGACAGTAACATTAATGAGCATCAGGAAAAGTTTCTTGTAGAAAATGGGCTTTTAGCTGGGACTTGAAGTAAGCCCAGGAAGTCATGAGGTGAAAAATATGAGACAGAGAATTCTAGGCAGGAATGACAGCTAGTGAAATTTCATAAGAGTCAAGAGATGGCATATCTTGTGAGAAGAATAAGAACAAAGTTACTGTCTTCATCTCAGAGTATTTGGGGATAAGGTATAAATAGCCTGGAGGCCAAGTTGTAAAAAACCTTAAATACTAAATAGAGGTTTTTAAATTTGATTAAGGAGCCAGTCCTATGCTTTGAGATCAATTTGATAGCTGAGTTGAAGATGACCTAGAGGGCAGAGAGGCTTGAGAAAAGAAAACTAAACTAGAAGGAAAACTAGATTGTCTTACATGCATCCTTTGTAATCTGTAGAACTCCCAAATTAGTACTTTGCACACAGAAGAACCCCAGTATGTGCAAGCACACAGAGTAGAATAAAATGGGTAGGACTGCAGAATAAAAAGTAAAGATCTTGATGTTTCTTCCCCTCAAGAAAAAAAGTTACTTAGAGCCATAAGGGACTGGAAATATTTCAAGTTGACTTAGTCCTTGGCTGTGAATTATTTAATATATTGACAGTGATATTTGATTTGAAACTCATTCATTACTTCACAAAGTCACTAAGAGAAACACCTCCTAAAGAGCATGCTTAATTGGCCAGATGTTTGTGTGAAATTACTGCCATTAATCACAGTATTGATTATGCTTCTCCTGCTTTCTAGCACTTTTCTATTTTTAACCAATAACCTGAAGTGGCATAGAAAGCTATCCTTGTTATCCATGACTTTCTAGTCTGCTATTTAATTGATAGATGAAAAATTCATTGTACATTTAAAGAAGCACTATGTGTTGGAGTAGTTATTTATTTTTGTCACTGTATTTGCCACGAAGTGTGTGAGGTATAGAGTATGAGCAAAAACTGGACATTATTTTCTCTAGTAAGCAAAAATCTTGAGAATTTTCTCAAGTAGCTTAGGAAAAGAGTAATGAGAGGCTTTTTTTTGGATTTTTTTACGTGATCCTAAAAGCTCCTGGTTCCAAAAAATTTTCAGTGCCTTTCCCTTTCTGCATTTGCCATGTACCTATTTTATGCTCCATTCCCAAAACACTACCTATCAATTCACTCTAGCTAGCTTGGTCAAATTAAAATTCTAGAAGTGTTTTTCTTATTGTTCTTGTTGTTCTTGTCATGTTGTTCATGTCATAAGGACATTTTTCCAATACTGGGATTTTCAAAATAAAGAGTGGTGAAAGGGTACACACAAGTAAGCCCCTTGTCTTCACTCCTGAATTGGTAAAGGATATTCTCAAATTATATCAGGTATATACACTTTCTGGGAAACCTAAGTGATACAGTGAATAGAGCACAGGCCTAAAGTAAGGAAGATCTGAGTTTATTTATTTTTATTTTATTTTATTTTATTAAAGGCTTTTTATTTACAAAACATATGAGTGATTTTTCTACATTGACCTTAGCAAAAACTTTTTTTTGTTCCAAGCTTTTCCACTCCTTCCCCCCAACCCCCACCCCTAGATGACAGGTAATCTAATACATGCTAGATAGGATAAATTATATGACAAATCCAATACATGTATACATATCTATACAGTTATCTTACTGCACAAGAAACATCAGATCTAGAAAGAGAGAAGAAAAAAAAACAACCTAAGAAGGAAAACAAAATGCATGGAAATATTCACAGAAAGCGTTAAAATGCTGTGTTGTGGTTCACTCTCAGTTCCCACAGGCCTCTCTCTAGATGTATATGACTATCTTCATCGCTGAACAATAGGAACTGGTTTGAATCACATCATTGTTGAAGAGAAACATGTCCATCAGAATTGATTATCGTATAGTCTTGTTGCTCTGTATAATGTTCTCCTGGTTCTGCTGATTTCACTCAGCGTCAGTTCATGCAAGTCTCTCCAGGCCTCTCTGAAATCATCCTGCTGGTCATTTCTTATAGAACAATAATATTACATGACATTCATATACCATAATTTATTCAGCCATTCTCCAATTGATGGGCATCCTTTCAATTTCCAGTTTGTAGCCACTACAAAAAGGGCTGCCACAAACATTCTTGCACATGTGGGTCCCTTTCCCTCCTTTAAAATCTCTTTGGGATATAGGCCCAGTAGAAACACTGCTGGGTCAAATGGTATGCACAGTTTGATAACTTTTTGAGCATAGTTCCAAATTGCTCTCCAGGATGGTTGGGTCCGTTCACATTCCCACCAACAATATGTCAGTGTCCCAGTTTTCCCACATCCCCTCCAACATTCATCATTATCATTTCCTGTCATTTTAGCCAATCTGACAGGTGTGTAGTGGTATCTCAGAGTTGTCTTAATTTGCATTTCTCTGCTCAGTAGTGATTTGGAGCACCTTTTTATGTGACTAGAAATACTTTCAATTTCTTCATGTGAAAATTGTTCATATCTTTTGACCATTTATCAATTGGAGAATGGCTTTAATTCTTATATATTTGAGTCAATTCTCTATATATTTTAGAAATGAGGCCTTTATCAGAACCTTTGAATGTAAAAATATTTTCCCAGTTTACTGCTACCCTTCTAATCTTGTCTGCATTCATTTTGTTTGTACAAAAACTTTTTAACTTGATATAGTCAAGCTTACCTATTTTGTGGTTAATGATGACCTCTAGTTCTTCTTTGGTCACAAATTCCTTCCCCTCTACAGGTCTGAGAGGTAGACCATCCTACATTGTTCTAATTTGTTTATAATATCACTCTTTATGTCTAGATCATGAATCCATTTTGACCTTATCTTGGTATATGGGGTTATGTGTGGGTCAATGCCTATTTTCTTCCATACTAGTTTCCAATTTTCCCAGCAGTTTTTGTCAAATAGTGAGTTTTTATCCCAAAAACGGGGGTCTTTGGGTTTATCAAACACTAGATTACTATTGTCATTGAGTATTTTGTCCTGTGAACTTAACCTATTCCATTGATCCACTACTCTATTTCTTAGCCAGTCCCAAATGGTTTTGAGGACCACTGCTTTATAATATAGTTTTAGATCTGGTACAGCTAGGCCACCCTCATTTGCATTTTTTTTCATTAATTCCCTTGAAATTCTTGACGTTTTGTTTTTCCAGATGAATTTTGTTGTTATTTTTTCTAGGTCAGTTAAATAATTTCTTGGGAGTTTGATTGGTATAGCACTAAATAAATAGATTGGTTTAGGTAGTATTGCCATCTTTATTATATTCGCTGGACCTATCCAAGAGCACTTGATATTTTTCCAACTGTTTAGATCTGATTTTATTTGTGTGGAAGATCTGAGTTTAAATCTGGCCTCAGATACTTAATAGTTGTGTTATTCTGTACAAGCCACTTAACCTTATTGCCTCAGTTTTTTTATAGTAAAATGAGGTGGAGAAAGAAATGATAAAACCACTCCAGTATCCCTGCAAAGAAAACCCTCATCAAGGAATCATGAAGGGTTGGGCATGATTGAAAAACAATTGGACATCAACACCACACACAATTCTACTCTCCTCTCTTCCAATTGATGTAGATATCACTTGCATACATGTCTGTACTAAAAAGCTCATGATTTGAATACGGTTATTATTACCATAAAGGAAACTAATTAGAAAGGTTTTATTAAACTTGTTGAAACTATGCTTTATCTTATTTATATTGTTCACCAAACAGGGGAATATATATTTTATCAGAAAGTAAGAAATAACTGCATCAACCAAAACATAAACTCTCCATGATTCTAGCCTGCTATAATTCTGTCTTTAAATTTAGTGTTTTGGAAAGAAAAACAAAATAGCAAATACAGAAACAGAGAAAGAAAAATAGCTTATTCAATTGGCATTAGAGTGATCATGGATAGCAAAAATATTCAAAAATTCCTAAGGAAATTTCTACTAGTAGTGTTATGTTATCATTTGACAATATTAACAACAACATTCTTAATAAAAATGTGCTTCTTAATTTACTAATCCTATGGTTTATACATTAAGACATCTTCAGAAGGATTCAGTATCTTTCTCTGGCAATTTTCCTTCACCTCTCACCTTCCCAATTCAGTTTGAATTTTCTATAGTTACAGGAAATGACCACAATTCCCCCACAAGGTTTTGCTGCTGTGATCCATTCCAGATTCTTAATTCTCCAACCCTCTAAGCAAATAATGTTGTAACGGCTATGTCAGGCTTCTGAGATTTGCATGTAAATATTAAGCAGTACAATTCCATGAATAAGACTAAATATAGGTAAACAGAGTGGACACCTGTGAGAAACTGTGGAAATCCTAAAAATGTGTTGGGGAGAAATTGGGGTGTTACAGTCTGTGCTCTTTCTTTCTGGGTTTTCACAGATTTCCAGTTTTTAAAAAAAACACAAAAAAACCTTTTGTTTCATACAATTAGTCTATTGAAAATTTGTTGAAACAGGTGTGAAAAAGTATTTTGGTATGTTAGAGATGAAATGAAAACATGAAAAATTGATGTGAAGTTTGGTTTAATGTATTTACATAGTTCACATTTTAGAGAAGAAAATATTTGGTCTACATAAAGTGGGCAAAAGTAGTTGAATTAATACATGTGGAAAGAATGTTTTGCAACTTCTTTTGATGGTTGAAAGAAATGGCCTGGAGAGAAATTGTTCTGTGTCTATTAATTGCAGAATTTGTAGGGATTATGCCAACTTGTCAGTCAAGTGAGTTAGTGGGGCTGAATACTTGTCTAAAGAGTCATTCACCAATGCTAAGATTTGAAAACTATTTTAAAGGCATAAATGTATCAGAAAGGCAGTGATGATATTTCTGGTAACAGACCCTCAAAGCATCACAAAAGTAAGAATGACTTACAAAGGAAAACCGGGTCAGCCTGAACTTGGAAAGCTTCTTAGAAGTACAGGGTGGAAAGTGTGGGAGGCAGAAGATTTAGAGGAATGGAATAGTTTTCAATGTGCTTTAGATGGGAAAGTTCAAGGATGGAAGCATTAGGTCTTTGCTTACTGGATGTCATAGACCATGTTATTGAAGCCCTTTAATGTGACTAATGAAGTCTAGAAAGTAATCCCCATTTGTTCATAGTGCAAAATCCACAAAGTGATCCCTATCCCAACTTATTCCTGTGTTAATAAGATTATTTCTAATGTTGAATTTCTGTTGTTTTTCGATTATATTTCCCCCAAGAGTTCAAGGAACATATGCTTATTCTATAGTTTAAGAAATCAAAAATATTAGTTTGGCTTGGAGGAAGTTCAGCTCGAGTTCGTCATATCATTCATTCTGTACTTTCTTGATGGTAACAGGAAACCTCCAAATCATAAACTTTTGACTTAAAAATAGAGCTGTTTGCATTCTGCTTATGTTTTCCATTCCTTCATTTCCTCCAAGGAAAGTCTCCCATGCCGTATCCCCAAACAATAACCATGCTGTCCAAAATCAGGAAGTCTGACAAATATCTAGCAATGATGCTCCCTAAATTTATGTATCTTAGTTATTTAATCTTGCTGAACCTCAGTCACCTCACCTTTAAAATGGGAATAAAATGTTTCTACTACCTACCTAAAGGATTGTCATGAGAAAAGTGCTTTGCCAGTTACAAAGTGCTAAGGAAATCTATCTATCTATCTATCTATCTATCTATCTATCTATCTATCTCCATCTCTATATCTATATATATCTTATCCCCATTAGGGAACTTTTGTTCCTTGATTTTCATCTTTTGCTATTGTTGAAGGTCAAATAATTCTATCTCAAGCAATATATTTTCTACATGTGACCATATTTCAGATATGGGATTGCTTCTTTCTTTTTTTCTCTATCTCCCCAGATATAAAGACAACTATATTTGCCTAATATAATGCCAGACATGACATATAGGAGCACTTAATACATGTTTGTGAATTTATGATATTCTTTCTTCTACTTCTTTCATTTAACTTTTGAGCAGTTGCTTCAAGAAACTCCTTCTGTCCTTCTCTACAATGTTATTTTTTATTTTTCAGCTGAGAATAAACAACCTAATTGCAGCAGTTCCAGATATTGGTTAAGAAACCTGGGCTGGTTTCATAGAAGCAGCATAGAGACCAAAAATACACAAAGCAAGCAGTCTCACAAAGACAAGTTCAGAATCAAAAGCTACATACTTGGATATAGGTTCTGGAACAAGGGAAGGATGCCCCTAAACTGGTCTTTATAATGTCTTTAGCCATAGCAAGAGAGAAGAGATCATAAATGATACTTCAAGGAAGCTACCTTTGGAATTGGCACAGACTATCAATGTAGAACACCTGGATTTTTATGGGGTTTTCTTGTATTTTGTCAGTTATAATTTATTTTAATATTTTTATTTTTTCTACTTAATTGTATTTCAATTTTTTCACAATTACATATAAAGAAAGTTTTGAGCACTCACTTTTACAAGATCCTAAGTTCCAAATTTTTCTCCTTCCTCATCTTTTTCCTCTCCCCCCTTCTTAAGACAAGTAATCTTATGTACATTATACATGCACAATCATATTAATCAATGTTTTCACATTAATCATATTGTGAAAGAAAAATCAGAACAAAAGGAAAAAAAACATAAAAAAGAAAAAACACAAAAAAGTGAAAATTTTATCCTTTGATCTACCTTCATACTCCATATTTCTTTCTCTGGATGTGGAAAGCATTTTTTCATCACATATCTTTAGAAATTGTCTTGGATCTTGGTATTATAGAGAAGAGCTAAATGTATCATACTTGATCATTGTACAATGTTGCCATTACTATGTACAATGTTTTCCTGGTTCTGTTTACTTTGCTTAACATCAGTTCATATAAATCTTTCCAGGTTTTTCTGAAATCTACCTGCTTATAATTTCTTATAGTACAATAGCATTCCATTAATTCTTATACCACAATTCATTCAGCTATTCCCCAACTGATGAGCATCCCCTCCATTTCCACTTATTTTTCCACCATAAAGAGTTGTTATAAACATATTTGTAAATGTGAGTCCTTTCTCAATTTTTATGATCTCTCTGGGATACAGACCTAATCATAGTGTAGCAAGTTCAAAGGTATACTTGGTTTATAGCTCTTTGGGCATAGTTCTAACTTGCTTTTCAGAATGGTTGGATAAGTTCACAACTCTACCAACAATATATTTGTGTTACATTTTCCCACATCTTCTCCAACATATATCATTTTTCTTTTCTGATATTAGTCAATCTCCTGGATTTGAGGTGGTACCTATATTTCTCTAATCAATAACTATTTAAAGTATTTTATATGACTATAGAAATTTTAATTTCTTTATCTGAAAACTGTCAGTTTACTATTTATTTATTTTACTATTTATCAATGGGAGAATGATTGTGTTCTTATAAATCTGACTCAGGTCCCTCATTTGAGAAATGAGGCCTGAATCAGAAACACTGGCTTTAAAAATATTTTCCCATTTTCTGGTTTTCTTATAATTTTGGTTGCATTGGCATTGTTGTGCAAAACTTTTTTAATTTAATGCAATTTAAATTATCCATTTTGTCCAACCTAATATTCTCTGTCTTTTAGTGGCCTTTCTTTAGATCTAACAAGTAAATTATCCCTTGCTCTCCTAATTTGCTTATGGTACCATTCTTTATATTTAAATCATATATGCATTTTGAAATGATCTTGGAATTTCATGGGAGATGTTGGTCTATGCCTAGTTTCTGTCATACTAGTTTCTAATTTTCCCTGCAATTTTTGTCAAATAGTGAGTTCTTATGCCAGAAGCTGGAGTCTTTGGGTTTATCAAAGAATACATTACTTATTTATTTATTTATTTATTTATTTATTTATTTGTTTGTTTGTTTGTTTGTTTATTTATTTATTTTACTGTGTTTTGTGTAACTAACCTATTCTTAATCAGTACCAAATAGTTTTGAATATTGCTGCTTTATAATAGAGTTTTAGATTGATTATGATTAGGCCATCTTCCTTTGTAATTGTTTCATCAATTCCCTTCATATTCTTGAACTTTTGTTCTTTCAGATAAATTTTATTATTTTTCTAGCTCTATAAAATAATTTTTGATAGTTTAGTATGTTACTCATAATTTATTTAGGTAGAGTTGTCATTTTTATTGTATTATCTTGGCTAACCCATGAGCAACTGAAGTTTTGTAGATCAGACTTTATTTGTGTGAAAAGTACTTCGTAATTATGTTCATATGTTCCTGGTTCTGTCTCAGACGATACACTTCCTAATATTTTGGCTTGTCTACAATTATTTTAAATAGAATTTCTCTTTTTATCTTTTACTCCTGGGCTTTTTGGTCATATATAGACATGCTGGTCATTTAGGTGAGTTTATTTTATATCCTGCAACTTTGCTAAAGTTACTAATTATTTCAAACAGTTTTTTTTTTACCTTTATTAAGAGTTTTTTCATTCTGCAAAGAGTGATATTTTTGTTTCCACATTGCCTGTTCTAATTTGTTCAATTCCTTCCATTTCTTTTTCTCCTATTACTCCATGAGTTAGTATTTCTAATACAATTAGATGGTATTAAATAATAGTACTGATAATAGGCATTCATGTTTCACCACTGATCTTACTGGTTAAACTTCTAACTTATCCCCATTACATATAATACTTGCTGGTGGTTTTAGATAGATAATGTTTATCATTTTAAGGAATGCCCCATTTATTCCTATGTTCTCCAGTGCTTTTAATGAGAATGGGTGCTATATATTGTCAAATAATTTATAACATCTATTTATATAATCATATGATATTTATTAGTTTTGTTATTGATACGGTCAATTATGCTGACAGTTTTCCTAATACTGAACCAACTCTGCATCCTTCAGATAAATTCCACCTGATCAAAGGGTATTATCCTTGCAATAAATTGCCATAATGTCTTTGCCAATGTTTTAATTTTTTTTTTTTTTGCACCAATGTTTGCACCAATATTCATTAGGGAAATTGTTCCTTAGTTTTCTTTCTCTGTATTGTTTCTTCCTCATTTAGGTATCCACATCCTATTTATTGTGTCATAAAAAGAATTTGGTAGGACTCCATTTTTGCCTATTTTTCCAAACAGTTTATATGGTATTGGAATTAATTGTTATTTAAATGCTTGGTAGAATTTGCTTTTGAATACATTTAGCCGGTTTTTCGGGGGGCGGAGCCAAGATGGCGAACTGCGGACAGCTTTCTCTCTGAACTCCCTCCGACATTCCCTCAAATCCAGAAAGTAAGCCTTAAAACTGGTTGCTGAGTGAGGTCCTCGCCAAGCATTTGGACTGCAACGCACTTCTATAAAAGATCTACCTTGAAAGAACTCCGGAGAAGGTTAGCCTCAGGGGAAATCGGCCTCTGGTCGCGATCGGACTCCAGCCGGGGCGGAAGTCAAGGCTGCGATAGAGGGGCGGATTTTGGGCACCCAGGAAGCCCCTGGGAGACGCCTGGGCCACTTTGCTCTGCTTGCGGGCAGGTGCTTTGGCAGATCTGCCTTTGGAAGGGGGTGGATTGAGAAAAGCTGAAAACGTAGTCCTGGTGCAAATCTAGCCCGACCAGCCTCGGACCGGAAGTCAACTCGGCAAACTGCCCCAGGGCAAATATAAATTGTTGCAGTTTTCTCGGCTTTTGACCAATATCCCAACTTTAAATCATGAGCAAGAAGCAGAAGAGAGCTCTCACCATAGAAAGCTTTTACGGAGAAAAAATAGAACAGTCCCCAGATCCTGACATTATGAAAACAATGCCAGATGAAGCCACAAAGGCAGACTTAAGTTGGTCTCCCTTTCAGAAGGCTTACCTGGATGATTGCATTAAGAATCTCAAAAGAGAGCTAGAAGAAGAATGGGGAAATAAATTGAGATCAGGGCAACAGAAATATCAAAAACTGGAAAATAGGACTGGTGAATTGGAAAAAGAAAACAGTTCACTGAAAAACAAAATTGGTGAATTGGAAAAAATCACCAATTCACTGGAAAATAAAAATGGTGAACTGAAAAACAAAATTGGTGAATTGGAAAAAGACAACAATTCACTGAAAAACAAAATTGGTGAATTGGAAAAAGACAACAATTCACTGAAAAATAAAACTGGCAAAATGGAAAAAGAATGCATTGAATC
>JAJPUD010004766.1:166428-180678 GCA_023553655.1 Myrmecobius fasciatus | reverse complement strand
ACTTTATCTGAGATAAGGATTGCTACCCCTGCTTTTTTTTGTTCACCTGAAGCATAATAGTTTCTGCTCTAGCCTTTTATCTTCATCCTATATGTGTCACTGTGTTTTAGATGTGTTTCTTGTAGACGACATATTGTGGGATTCTGGTTTTTAATCCTGTCTGCTATCTGCTTCTGCTTTATGTGAGAGTTCATCCCATTCACATTCACAGTTAGAATAACTAATTCTTTATTTCCTGCCATCATATTTACCCAAGTTATGTTTTCCCCTTTCCTTTCCCCTTTCTCCCTTCCCCCCTCCTCAGTAATTTGCTTTTGATGACCCCCTCCCCCAATCAATACTCCACCCTTTAGATCCCCTCTGCCTGTTTTTACTCCTTTCCCCTGATTCTTCTATTTTCCCATCTATTAGTTTGTCCCTTTCTTTTCCTCCTTTCCCTCCCACTTCCCTCTAGCAACAGACGTTTATATGTGAAATCAAGTGTCTGATATACACTTTTAGAGCCCAACCTGATGAGAGTAAGATTTACACAATACTCATCTCCCTCCCCACTTTCTCTCAATTATATTAGGTTTTCTTTGCCTCTTCAAGAGATTTTACCTTGTTTTAACCTCCTTTTTTTTAGATCTTATTTTGCCACTTTTTCCCCCTTTTCCCCAGTATGACAACCTTTCCCCCTCTAGTTTTCTTTTTCATATTATCAATGTAATATCTAGTTAATTATACCCCCAAACTTTAAGTATCCCCATAGTAGAAATAAAGTTCTCAAGAGTCCTTTCCTTTTTACCTTTTTATGCTTCTCTTGAGTTCTGTGTTTGGATGTCGAATTTTTTGTTCAGATCTGGTCTTTTCATTAGAAATAGGTGAAATTCACCTAAATCATTCAATGACCATCTTCTTCCGTGGAGGATCATGCTCATTCTAGCTGGATAGGGTCTCTTTCAGGAGGTGATCGGTGAATTATTTCAATTCAGTGATTTTGCCTTCTGATTCAACAATCTCAGAGCAGTTTTCTTTCAGGATTTCCTGGAAGATAGTGTTTAGATTCTCTTTTTCATCATGGCTTTCAGGAAGTCCAATCATCCTTAGATTGTCTCTCCTAGATCTATTTTCCAAGTCAGTAGTTTTTCCTAGGAGATATTTCATATTTTCTTCTAATTTTTCATTTTTTTGTTTTTGTTTGACTGATTCTTGAAGTCTTATTGAGTCATTCACTTGCATTTTTTCAATTCTTATTTTTAAAGTGTTGTTTTCTTCAGTTACCTTTTTAAGCTCCTTTTGTACCTGGCCAATTGAATTTTTTTTCATTGCACTCTTTTTCCACTTCACTAATTTTATTTTTCAATGAATTGGTGTCTTTTTCATATCTCTTTTGCAGGTCATCATATCCTTCTTGTAAGATATTGTATCCTTCTTGCACTAATTTCAATTTATTTTCCCATTTATCCTCCAGCTCTCTTTTGACGTTCTTTAGGCAATCTTCCAGAAAGACCTTTTGAAAAGTGGACCAGTGATGGTCCTTAATAACTTTTTCTGGAATTTTGTCTAAAGGAACCTCAGGATCTGGGGTCATCCCTTCTTTTTCTCAATAAAAGCTGTCTATGGTGAGAGGTCTCTTTTGCTTCTTCATTTTTTTTTTTTTTAAGACAGCGTGGATGTCTCTTTAAGGTAGGGAAAAAAAAACGGCGGCTGAAGTTCTTTGCCCTGGGGCACTTAGGTGAATTAACTTAAGGTGCTGGGCCGGTGGGGGCTAGGACTAAGTCCGAATTACTCCTTAAACAAGGCTAGTCTACCAGAACACCTGCCCCCAATCAGGGCAGAGTGTCCCAAGTGCCTCAGATAAACTCCAGGTGTTTGGAGTTTGGAGTTTCTGCCATGCTGAGCTGAGTCCCACCCTAACTTCCAGGTAAACTGTTTATCCCTCTGCTGGAATTAAACAGACCTGATACAAAGTTCTTCAGAGGTAACTGGAAGCAGTGTCCAAATATTTCTGGATTCGTTGACTTGAAGATCAGTTCAGAGGCTTATTTTATTGTTGATTTGAGAGAAGATTGGAGGAGGATGCAGAGAGTCACATTTTCACTCCGCCATCTTGGCTCTGCCCCCCCCCCCCGATGTCTTTTCTTAAGACAAACAGTGGTGATTCACCATAAGATCTTAGGTGTATCTTCAGAAAGGTCTATACAACTCTCGGATAAACATGAAGGGGTGTTTTATTTTCTGTTATACCTTTTATGTTCATTTGCCTATGGGAATGAAGTGACCTCAGGAGCCCCAGCTACTAGTTTAATTATGAATTATTGTTCAAAGTAAATAGAATTAGGAAATGCACATCATAATAGCTTTTTATTTTTCGAATTACATGCAACAATAGTTTTCAACTTTCAACCTTGGAAAACCTTGTGTTCCATTTTTTTGCTCCCTCCATCTTCCCTTGGGAAGCAAGTAATCCAATATAAGTTAAGCATGTGCAATTCTTCCAAAAATATTTCCGCATTTATCATGTAGCACAAGAAAAATCAGATCAAAAAGGAAAAAAAGGAGAAAGAAAATAAAAACAAGCAAACAACAACAAAAGCAAAAGTTGAAAATATTATGTTCAATCCACTTTCAGTCCCTATAGTCCTCTCTCTGATTGGAGATGGCTCTCTCTGTCACAAGTCTATTGGAATTGGCCTAAATCACTTCATTAATGAAAAAAGATAATTATCTTGTTTCTGTGTGCAGTGTTCTATTACTTCTACTCAATTCACTTAGCTTTAATTCATGTCTCAAAGTATTTCTGAAATCATCCTACTGATTGTTTCTTATAGACCAATAATATTCCATTACAGTCATATCCCATAAGGTATTCAACTATTTCCCAACTAATGGGTATCCACTCAGTTTCCAGTTCCAAAAATGCTTTCTTTTTTAAAAGAAATGTAATTTTAATGGCCTGCAAACTTCACCTACTCTTGGAGGAGTACTTTTTTCTTCTTTTTATTAAGTTCATAACTAAAATGAACAAGGATAGCTTCCTATGAACTTGTGGTTTAAGAGGGTATTGCTAATGAATTGATAATTTGGAAAGTAAAATAGAATAGACCCAAATAAATTTAGTAATGCTAGAATGGAGAACAAATATAAGGTGTCTTTTCTCCCCTGTTCTGATAGCTTATCTAGGAACAAACTAACTATCATCAGAAACAATGGAGATATGATCAACTGGTAAATAAAGTTTCATTTTTCATATGTTTTTGATATTGATCCAGAAGTATTAGGAACATAAATATATTGCAATATAAAGGTTCCTCTTGCCTAGGACCAGGAAACTTTTTATATATCATAATTAATTGCAACACATTAGGAAGGGATGGGATGGATCAGAATACATGTTTTTGCCTTCTCTTAACCATTATCAGAGAATTGAACATAGTTTTCTAAGCATTAGGATTAACAATTTGTATTACCCATTATGTAATCCTAAAATTATTGAGTTTCCCTTTTCAAAAATCTGTGAATATTTTAGGCACTAAATAATGTAGAACACTTATGTGAGAACCTTGGTAAACTTTTGAATATCTGGGATGGCAACCATAATAGCTCTGATGTTGACATTCTGGAGTAAGAGGACCTAATTCAAAGCATATTTTTAGGCCCAGATTCCCTCTTTTTCATGTCTGCTAGTCCTGTGGACTAGCAGCCAGCTGGAAATACAAACTGTAGAATGGGTTTCAGATTCTTATAGCAGTAACACACACACACACACACACACACACACACACACACACACTGAAGAAAAGAAGGCTGTTGACTTCTGTAGTATTAGCCAACATGAAAGAAAAGACTATCAGTTATTTTGAGAAAATTTACATAGAGGAAATACAGATAATATTTGTTTTAGCCTTTCTATTCTTAGAATTCTAAACTCTCCAAAAAATTTTGTCTCAGAATACAAAGAAGGCCACAGGCAAAAAAAAATATTGATTTAGATGATTTTTTTCATATGATTAATATGTGTATGTATACCTACATACCTATATAGATCTATATAAATCTATCTATATCTTTGATTTTTAAAAAAAATCACTATATGAACAGTCCATGTATATATATATATATATATATATTTTGTCAAAGAACCACTGAAGTACTGTCTTATGGATGATTCATTATTACTAAAAGGCTGAGGCCTGTTCCCATCAATCAACATTCTCTTCATCCTAAAATCATGTTTTTTTCCATATTTTAGATTATACAACATTGATATAATATTGATAGTAAAGAAAAGCATTTGTTTTAGCAGTGAGCTATTTACAATTACTTAATGTAAGATCCATTTTTTTTTCCTTTTCTTTTCTTTTTCACAAAGGAAGCCCCAAAGATCTTATTAATCTCAGATTTTTGGGAGAGGTGATACCTAGAGGAACCAACAGAAATACCTATTTCTCTGGATACCTAAGCAAGGCAATGAGTTCATGAAATGGGGTAGGGTATCTGGAGATTTGAAGATAGATTCATGTCTTCATACCCCAGATCAAGGAAGTAACATTGGTCCTGAATCTGACTCTGTTACATCCTAGTTTTGAGATATTAGGACATCATTTTTAACCCTCAGCTTCTCCATTTGTAAAAATCTAGTCCTTTCCATATCTGCTATTTCATGGTCTAAATGTCTTTCCATCTCTAAATCCTTTTGAGTCCCTTCACATGCATCATAATCCAGAACAGAGATGGTACTAGGACACTTGAGTCCTCAAGGCCCATGACTGGGAAATCAGATACCTGAATCCTGAACTTGGGGACCAGATCATAAGGATCAATAGACATGGGTTTCTTTATTTTATTTTTGTTTGTTTGTTTGCTTGTTTTTTTAATAAAAGCTTTTTATTTTCAAAACATAGGCATAGATCATTTTCAGCATTCATTCTTGCAAAACCTTATATTCCAAAAATTTTCCCTCCCTTTCTTTAATCCCTTCCCTACATGGCAAGTAATCCAATATATATTTAAAGATGTGCATTTCTTCTATATATATTTCCACAATCATCATGCTGCACAAGAAAAATCATATGAAAAAGGAAAAAAATAGAATGAAACAAAATGCAAGCAAACAACAACAAAAAAGTGAAAACACTATGCTGTGATGCATGTTCAGTCCAAAGATGTCTCTCTGGATGCAGATGGCTCTCTTGAACACAAGTCCATTGGCCTGAATCACCTCACTGTTGAAAAAAGCTATGTCCAGCAGAAATGAACATCACATAATTTTGCCGTTGCTGTATACAATTCAGCCATTCTCCAACTGATGAGCATCCACTAAGTTTCCAGTTCCTTGGCACTACAAAAAGGGCTGCTATAAGCAGTTTTGCATGAATGCCTTTTCCCCTTTTTTATAATCTCTTTTAGATACAGGCCCAGCAGAGACATTGCTGAATAAAAGAGTATGCACAGTTTGATAGCCCTTTAAGCAGTTTCATATTGCTTTACAGAATAGTTGGATAAGTTTCCAATTCCAAAAATAATGTATTAG
This sequence comes from Myrmecobius fasciatus, assembly GCA_023553655.1. Taxonomy (NCBI): domain Eukaryota; kingdom Metazoa; phylum Chordata; class Mammalia; order Dasyuromorphia; family Myrmecobiidae; genus Myrmecobius; species Myrmecobius fasciatus. The sequence goes on along the minus strand of JAJPUD010004766.1, from coordinate 175,163 downwards.
TGTCCTAGTTTTCCCACATCCCCTCCAGCATTCATCATTATCTTTTCCTATCATAATCTTAGCCAATCTAAAAGGTATGCAGTAGTACTTCAGTGTTACCTTAATTTGTCTTTCTCTGAACAATAGTGATTTAGAGTATTTTTTCATTTAACCAGAAATGGTTTTAATTTCTGCACTGAAAAATTGTCTGTTCATATCCTTTAATCATTTATCAATTAAAGAATGATTTGGATTCTTATAAATTTGAATCAATTCTCTCTATATTTTAGAAATGAGACCTTTATCAGATCATTTGAATATGAAATTTTTTCCCCAGTATTTCTTCCTTTCTAATATTGTCTGCATTGGTTTGGTTTGCAGTAAAACTTTTTACCTTAATAGAGTCAAAATTATCTATTTTGTATTCGATAATGTATTCTTTTTCTTTGGCCACAAATTCCTTCCTTCACCAGTTCTGAGAGATAGATTATCCTTTGCTTTTCTAATTTATTTACAGTATCACTCTTTATGTCTAAATCATGAATTCATTTCTATATTGTCTTGACATAGATGTTAGGTGTAGGTCAATGCCTAGTTTCTGCCATACTAATTTCCAATTTTCCCAGCAATTTTTGTCAGCTAATAACTTCTTATCCCAGAACCTGGGGTCTTTGTGTTTATCAAAGACTAGATTACTACAGTCATTGACTATTATATCTAGTGAATCTAAGCTTTTCTACTGATCAAGTATTCTGCTTCTTAGCCAGCACCAAATAATTTTGATGACTGTTTCTTTATAATATAGTTTTAGGGCTAATATGGCTAGGCCACCTTTCATTTGCATTTATTTCATTAGTTCCCTTGACATTCTTGACCTTTTGTTTTTCCAGATGAACTTTGTTATTATTTTTTCTAGCTCTGTAAAATAATTTCTTGGGAGTTTGATTGGAATGCCATTGAATAAGTAGATTAATTTAGGTAATGTCCTTTTTATTATATTAACTCTTTCTACCCACAAGCATTTGATATTTTTGAAGAGATTAGATCTGACTTTGTGTGGAAAATGTTTCATAATTGTGTTCATATAGTTCCTGACTTTGCCTTGGCAGGTAGACTCCCAAATATTTTATATTATCTACATTAATAGATTCTATTACAGTCTTTTATCTTTACTCTGTATCACTCTGCTTTAAACATGTTTCTTGTAAAGAACATATTATAGGATTATGGCTTTTAATCCTGTCTGCTATCTGCTTCTGTTTTATGGAAGAATTCATCCCATTCACATTCACAGTTAAACTTACTAATTCTGTATTTCCTATCATCTTATTTTTCCAAGTTATATTTGTCTCTCCTTTCTGTCTTTTCATCCTCCCCAGTGTTTTGCTTCTGACCACCACCTCTCTCAAACAGCCCTCCCCATTTACAGTCTCTTCCCCCTTTCTTATCCTTTTCTCCTTCTACTTCTGCTCTCCTTTCTATTAGTCTCCCCCTTTCTTTTCCCTTTTTCTCTCCTGCTTCACTATAGGATGAGATAAGTTTCTCTCTGAAGCTAAATATGTCTGATATTTTCTCTTTGAGCTAAATTCAGTGAGAGTAAGGTTCACACAATGTTCATCCCCCTCCCTTGTTTCCTTCAATTATAATGTCTTTTTTGCCTCTTCATGAAATGCAGTTTATCACATTTTACCTCCATTTTCCTTTTCTTCCAGGACACTAGCCTTTTCACCTCTAGTTTCTTTTTTATATCATCATAATAAAATCAAATTATACCTATACCCTCTGAGTATACACATAACAGTGACAACAGTTCTCAAGAAATAAACATATAATCTTCCCATGTAGGGATGTAAATTTTTTAATTAAAAAGTTATTTTTCTTTCCTTTTTTACCTTTTTATGTTTTTCTTGAGTTCTGTATTTGAAGATCAAATTTTCTGTTCAGTTCTGATCTTTTCATATAAATAAATGAATTTCACCTATTTTGTTAATTGTCCAATTATTCTCTGAAATATAATGCTTAGTTTTGCTGAATAGTTGATTCTTGACCACAATATAAGTGCTTTTGGCCTTAAAAATATCATATTCCTGACCCTTTGATCCTTTAAAGTGTAAGCTACTAGGTCCTGGGAAATCCTGATTGTTGTTTCTCCTCAGTATATGAATTGTTTCTTTTTCTCTGCTTACAATATTTTCTTCTTGACCCGATAATTCTGAAATTTAGGTATAATATTCCTTGAAGCTTTCATTTGGGAGTTTCTTTCAGGAGGTTATTGTTTAATTCTTTCAATGGTTATTTTTATCCTCTGGTCCTAGGGCATCAGGGCAGTTTTCCTTGATGCTTTCCTGCATGATCTTGTTTAGGCTTTTTTTTTTTTTTTTTCATCATGCTTTTCAAGTAGTCCAATAATTCTTAGATTGTGTATCCTGTATCTATTTCCTAGGTCAGTTGTTTTTCCAATGAAATATTTTATATTTTCTTCTACCTTTTTCATTTTTTTTTGTTTTGTTTGACTTCTTGATGTCTCATTGAGTCATTCACTTCCATTTGTTCAATTTTATTTTTTAGTGAATTGTTTTCTTCAGATAGCTTTTTAAAATTCCTCTTTTGCATTTGCCCAATTTAACTTTTAAATGAGTTTTTTTTGTTGTTGGACTTTTTTTCCATTTCACAAGTTGTTTTTTTTCCATTTCATAAAATCTATTTTGTAAGAAGTCATATGCTTTTTTCATTTCATCAAATCCATTTTGTAAGGAGTTATATGCTTTTTCCATTTCACTAAATCTATATTTAAGGAATTTTCTTCAGATAATTTTTGTGTTTCATTTTCCAAACTCTCCTGCAACGCTCTCTTTTCCTTTTGCCATTTTTTTCTTCCAATTCTCTTTTAAGATCCCTTTTGAATTCTTTCAAGAGAGCCTTGTGAGATGAAGACCAAATCAAATCACTATTTGGGGCTTCATCTGAAGATATAGTTTCCTCAGCATTTGAGGTCTGTCTGCTCTTCTCTGTCTTCATACAACCTATCTATCATCAAAGCTCTTTTTGTTTTTTTTGCTCATTTTTAAAGATTGCAGTCTGCTGTTAGGGCAAAGGGAAGATTGCCTCAATTCCTCTACAGACAACTGTGCATTGATCCTGCTGTGGTGCTGGTGCTGCTGACTTTCTTCCCATACTGGGTGGACATGGCCAAGTCTCCTGTTATTCTGGAGTTCAGGGCTTTATTAGTTGTCTTTTGTAGTTGTGTTGGATGTCTCACAGCTAGTCTGCTGATCCGCTTGTTTCTGAACCAGGACAGAACTTCTGTATTTTGGTTAAGAGCTTCCTGGTAGATTCCCACCACCTTAAGTTCCTGCATTATGTCTGCACTCCTACACATCCCCTCATGCCAAATGGAAGCCACCTATTCCGAAGTTCTGAATTTCTTTCAAAATATGATCTGTTGGAACTTTGTTGCACTCTAAATATTTGTAGGTTCTCTCACTCCAAAACAACTTCAGAGTTTTGATATGGTGCTGATTTGAAGGAAGCTCAGACAAATACCTATCTACTATCTTCCATCTTGGCTCTGCCTACCTGGGTTTCTTTGTAGGATTTGGGACCATAGTTTCAGGCCACCTGTCTCTGAGGGCAGGACTGGGCACAGATTGGACTGGATGTTCTTCCTGAGTTTTGGGGAAAGCTTAACAAAGCTTCTTCTGCATTTCATTTAGGATCCAAGCCCTAATGGCACATTACTATTAATGATATAAACACTAGAGAGCTGGAGCAGAATACACTATTCCATGCTCCAAAGCAAAAGGTCCTTGCACACCAATGGATTTTTGGATTCACCCTAACAGGAATCCTTTCCATATTCTGATTCCTCTGCACCATGCCTGGAGTGATGGCTTTTTAAGTAAGCATTTCTGCATTCTTTCTCAGATAGGATTGTGATGTCTGGGCATTATAGGGTTTTGGGATATTTGTTTGTTTTTTTTCTGAAGTATTTTTTTATTTTATTTGCATAACATATGTGTGGATAATTCTTCAACAATAACCCTTACATAGCTTTCCGTTACAAATTTTTCCCCCCAACTCCCCACCCCTCCCCCAGATGGCAGGATATCCACTACATGTTAATTATGTTAAAATATTGGCAAATCGAAGATATGTATACATATTTCCAAACCCATCACTGTTGTGCAAGAAAAAACTTATCTACCCAAAAAATATATCAGATAAAGGAAACACAATGTAAGCAAACATCAATCAAGGAGTATGAGATTGTTATGTTGTGGTCCACATTTCACATCCCTCTCTCTGGGTGTATATGGCTTTCTTCAGTGAACAATTGGAGGTGGTTTGAAACATTTCATTGTTGAAGAGAGCCATGTCCATCAGAATTGATCATCATATAGTACTGTTGTTGCCGTGTATAATGATCTCCTGGTTCTGCTCATTTCACTCAGCATCAGTTCATGTAAGTCTCTCCAGGCCTCTCTGAAATCATCTTGCTGGTCATTTCTTACAGAACAATAATATTCCATAATATTCATATACCATAATTTATTCAGCCATTATCCAATTGAAGGGCATCTATTCAATTTCCAGTTTCTAGCCACTACAAAAAGGGCTGCCACAAACATTCTTGCACATGTGGGGCCTTTTCCTTCCTTTATGATTTCTTTGGGATATAAGCCCAATAGAAATGATGCTGGGTCAAAGGGTATGCACAGTTTGATAACTTTTTGAGTGTAGCTCCAAATTGTTCTCCAGAATGGCTGTACCCGTTCACAGCTCCACCAACAATGCATCAGGGGCCCAGCCCTCCCACATCCCCTCCAACGTTCATCATTAACTTTTCCTGTCATTTTAGCCAATCTGACAGGTGTGAAGTGGTACCTCAGGGTTGTCTTGATTTGCATTTCTCTGATCAATAGTGATTTGGAGCACCTTTTCATATGACTATAAAGAGTTTTAATTTCATCCTCTGAAAATTGTCTATTCATATCCTTTGACCATTTATTGATTGGAGAATGGCTAGAATTTTTATAAATATGAGACAATTCTCTCTATATTTTAGAGATGAGACCATTATCAGAACCCTTAAATGTAAAGATGATTTCCCAATTGATTGCTTCCCTCCTAATCTTGTCTGCATTGATTTTGTTTGTACAAAAACTTTTTAACTTAATATAGTCAAAGTTATCTATCTGGTTTTCAATTAAGAGTTCCAGTTCTTCTTTGGACATAAATTTATTCCATCTCCATAGGTCTGAGAGGTAAACTATATTACATTCCTCTAATTTACTTATAGTATCACTCTTTATATCCAGATCATGAACCCATTTAGATCTTATCTTGGTATGTGGTGTTAGCTGTGGGTCAAGCCCTAATTTCTTCCACACTAGTTTCCAGTTTTCCCAGCAGTTTTTGTCAAATAGTGAATACTTATCCCAAAAGCTGGGGTCTTTGGGGTTATCAAAAACCAAATTGCTATAGTTATTGCCTAGTTTGTCTTGTGATTCTATCCTATTCCACTGATCGACTACTCTATTTCTTAGCCAGTACCAAATGGTTTTGATGACCGCTGCTTTGTAATATAGTTTTAGATCTGGTACCGCAAGTCCACCATCGTCAGCCTTTTTTTTTTTCATTAATCCCCTTGAAATTCTTGAACTTTTGTTTTTCCAAATGAACTTTGCTACTATTTTTTCTAGATCTGTAAGATAATTTCTTGGGAGTTTGATTGGTATGGCACTAAATAAGTAAATTAGTTTGGGTAGTATTGTCATTTTTATTATATTCGCTCGTCCTAACCATGAGCATTTTAAGTTTTTCCAATTGACTAGGTGTGATTTGATTTGTGTGGAAAGTATTTTGTAATTTAGTTCATATAATTCCTGACTATCCCTTGGCAGATAAATTCCCAAATATTTTATACTATCAACAGTTATTTTGAATGGAATTTCTTTTTGTATCTCTTGCTGCTGAACTTTGTTGGTAATATATAAAAATGCTGATGATTTATGTGGATTAATTTTGAATCCTGCCACTTTGCTAAAGTTGTGAATTGTTTCTAGTAGTTTTTTAGTTGAGTCTCTAGGGTTCTCTAAGTATACCATCATGTCATCTGCAAAGAGTGATAATTTGGTTTCTTCACTACCTACTCTGATTCCTTTTATCTCTTTTTCTTCTCTTATTGCTAAAGCTAACATTTCTAATACAATATTAAATAGTAATGGTGACAGTGGGCAGCCTTGTTTCACTCCTGATCTTATTGGGAATGGTTCTAGTTTGACTCCATTACATATGATGCTTGCTGAAGGTTTTAAGTAGATACTACTAATCATTTTAAGGAAAAGCCCATTTATTCCTATACTCTCCAGTGTTTTTAATAGGAATGGGTGTTGGATTTCATCAAAGGCTTTTTCTGCATCTATGGAGATAATCATATGGTTTTTATTAATTTGGTTATTAATATAATTGATTATGCTAATAGTTTTCCTAATATTGAACCAGCCCTGCATTCCAGGTATAAATCCTACTTGGTCATGGTGTATTATCCTGGGGATAACTTTCTGTAATCTTGTTGCTAAAATCTTATTTAAAATTTTTGCATCAATATTTATTAGGGAAATGGGTCTATAGTTTTCTTTCTCAGTTTTCTCCCTACCTGGTTTAGCTATCAGCACCATATTTGTGTCATAGAAGGAATTTGGTAGTACACATTCTTTCCCTATTTTTTCGAATAGTTTATATAGTATTGGGATTAATTGTTCTTTGAATGTTTGGTAAAATTCACATGTAAATCCATCTGGCCCTGGAGATTTTTTCTTAGGGAGTTGATTAATAGCTTGTTCTATTTCTTTTTCCGAAATAGGGCTATTTAAATAATTTATTTCCTCTTCTGTTAATCTGGGCAATCTATATTTTTGTATATTTCAATTTCATTTACATTATCAAATTTATTGGCATAAAGTTGGGCAAAGAAACTCCTAATTATTACTCTAATTTCCTCTTCATTGGAGGAAAGTTCTCCCTTATCATTTTTGAGACTAATGATTTGATTTTCCTCTTTCCTTTTTCTAATCAAATTAACTAAAGGCTTATCTATTCTGTTGTTTTTTCATAAAACCAACTCTTACTTTTATTTATTAATTCAATAGTTTTCTTATTTTCAATTTTATTGATCTCCCCTTTAATTTTCAGAATTTCCAATTTGGTATTTAATTGAGAGTTTTTGATTTGGTCTTTTTCTAGCTTTTTTAATTGTAAGCCCAGTTCATTAATCTTCTCCTTCTCTGTTTTACGCAAGTAAGCATCTAGAGATATAAAATTACCCCTTATAACCGCTTTAGCCGAGTCCCACAAATTTTGGTATGTTGTCTCATTGTTGTCATTCTCCTGGATGAAATTTTTGATTGTGTCTATAATTTGCTCTTTCACCCATTTGTTCTTCAGGATTAGATTATTTAATTTCCAAATAACTTGTGGTATATTTTCTCCTGGCCTTATATTCCATGTGAGTTTTATTGCATCATGATCTGAGAAGGATGCATTTACTATTTCTGCTTTTCCGCATTTGATTTTGAGGTTTTTATGCCCTAACACATGATCTATTTTTGTATAAGTTCCATGAACCCCTGAGAAAAAAGTATACTCCCTTCTATCACCATTCAATTTCCTCCAGAGATCTATCATACCTAACTTTTCTAGCCTTTTGTTAACCTCCCTAACTTCTTTCTTATTTATTTTGGAATTTGATTTATCTAATTCTGAGAGAGCAAGGTTGAGATCTCCCACGAGTATAGTATTACTGTCTATTTCTCCTTGCATCTCTCTTAACTTCTCCTCTAGGAATTTGGATGCTATACCACTTGGTGCATATATGTTTAGTATTGATACTGCTTCATTGTCTATGGAACCCTTTAGTAAAATGTAGTTTCCTTCCTTATCTCTTTTAATTAGATCTATTTTTGTTTTTACTTGATCTGAGATAAAGATTGCTACCCCTGCCTTTCTTTGTTCACCTGAAGCATAGAAGATTCTGGTCTAGCCCTTTACTTTCACTCTGTATGTATCTCTATGTTTTAGATGTGTTTCTTGTAAACAACATATTGTAGGATTCTGGCTTTTAATCCAGTCTGCTACCCGCTTCTGTTTTATGGGAGAGTTCATCCCATTCACATTCACAGTTAAAATAACTATATCTGTATTCCCTGCCATCTTATTTACCCAGAGTTATGATTTTCTCTTCCCTTTCCCCTCTCTCCCTTCCCCCCTCCCCAGTACTTTGCTCTTGATGACCACCTCCCACCAATAATCCTCCTCCCTTTAGAGTCCCTCCCTCCCCTTTATACCTTTCCCCTAATCCTTCTATTAGTTTATCCCTTTCCTTTTCTCCCCTCCCTCCTACCTTCCCACAAGGAGGGTCAGTGCTTTCTTTGAAGCCAAATGTGTCTGATATACTCTCTTAGAGTCCAATCTAATGAGAGTAAGGTTTACACAATACTCATCGCCCTCCCTTCTTTCCCTCAATTATATTAGATCTTCTATGTCTCTTTATGAGATTTTGCCTTATTTTACCTCCTTTATTTTTACTTTATTTTGCCTCCTTTCCCCCCTCCCCCCTTTTTCTTTTTCAGTATGGTATCCCTTCCACCTCTAATTTCTTTTCCATTATTATCAAAGAAAAATAAAATTATACTGCCATTCTTTAAAGGATACCTATAGTAGAAATATAGTTCTCAAGAGTTTTCCTTTTTACCTTT